>JAAXCT010000237.1:600000-792280 GCA_012490785.1 Eragrostis nindensis | reverse complement strand
ACAACATCATATATGGGAGGTCCCAGTAAGGGCAGGTAGCTCCCGTTGGCTTCGTCCCATGAGGATGCAGTGTCAAAGCAAGGGTAGGTCAACGTGAGGTCCAACTCTCTCATCTGCATGCTCTTTAAGTCTGGCCGCTCTCATGTGTCCCTCGAACGAGATGACTTGAGCTGCCGCAAAATCTCGCTGCAGGGTCACTAGCATGTCGAGGAGCAGAGCTAGTAGCTACGGTAGCTCTCAATGGCGCCATCAAAAGGCTAGGAGCTTTTCGAGTTCATACCTTTTCTAAGGGCCACTGACTTGTTTAAAAGGCAAGTGCCCCCCACCCCCCCCCCCCCCCCCCCCCCCCCCCACCCCCCCCCCCCCCCCCCCCCCAAGACACACACACACACTCACACCCAACACCATACCTTGGTTGTTGTGAGAGTTTCTAAAACATGTAAAGTAGAAGAAAGAGACTGGTGTGGCTATTCTTCCTTCTGCACCTCTTCAATTTGCACGTACTACAATGTCGATGATCTCCCCGTCATGACGAGTCTCTGTCTCATGTGCATCTCTTTCCTCAAAACAATGTCAGATCTGTGTTTCCACAGAGACAATAAAGCAGCTGAGATTAACATATTCAAAAGTTTATTTTTCTTGTTACTAGTCCAGAATTTGTAACGATTTCAAAATAGCTCCCAGATCCTTATTTAGGTTCTTAGAAAAGATTTTCCGTGTTCCTCTATCTAGGCAACAATCAATCAAAGAATAGATAGATGATTAATGCTTTCAGACACGAACAGAAAACATGCCTTGAAATCTCACATTTTCTCTTTAATATATTCGTTGATTAATACATCATAAAAGTGCAACCCATTGCCTAATTTATGAAATGACTAAAATGCTCCTGCCTTCTTCTCATCTTCTGGGCGCTGGCCATGGTGGTTGTTGCAAGAGTGATCACTGATCAGTCTGTTCGGTTAACTTTTTTGTATTTTGATATGAAAAGCGGGACCTACCACTGGTTTGCAGTAAAGAAAGCGTTCTACAGCCCCACCCGCGGGAATCGGGGTCGCGTTGTCGCCAGAGTCGGAGGGAGGAGGAGGTGGGCTCACGACGCCGCCCCGCGCGCCGGATGGAACAGGAGGCAGGATCGCATTACTCCTTGCGCCGCCGCCCGGGGGGAGGGGCAGAATCGCGCCTCCTCTCCGTGCGCCGGATGGAGGAGGTCGCCGCCCTGCGAGAGCGAGAGAGAATGCGTACCGAGGAAATTAATGGAAGGATCCGAAATCCTGTGCCTCTGTCTGTGTTTCTTCAGGTTGTTCACGCGTTTACGTGTGCAGAGTACCAGTCCAGGTGCTAGTTTGCCATGGTCTTGCCAAGTTAGTAGCAATCGCTGCTCTGAAATCGCAAAGCACTCCACGAGCCGAAGCAATTAGCCGGCAAAGAAGCGAGCGAAGAGCAGGAGCCCTGTTCGGTAAGTACTTCGGTCCGTGGGCGCAACTGAAGGAGGGAGCAGAGCAGACGACGCGCGTGCACCACGGTTCGGCTCGCCGTTCAAGGACGGCCTCCCTCGAATCCTTGCCGTCATCTTGTCTCCTCGGCTTCTCTCGCCACCATTGCTGCCCGGACTCCAGAGCAGCGGCCATGGCGTCGTCGTTACGGACGGTCGCCCTTAATTCCCCACTTCTCCAGTTCCCCGTTGCTTTTCCTCCTCCACCCAACCTTAATTCCCCACTTCTCCAGTATGGCGCTTCTGCGGTGTTGTCCGCTGCATGTTGCATCCAACCTGGTAGTGGGCAGGGGCAGAGTAGAAGTCAGAACCCCCCGACTCCTCCCGGCAATTTTCCCCGTGGATACGGGTCCCCGCGGGGATCAGACCCGACGGGGACGGGGACGGGGCTGGTTTCTGCCCCGCGGGGCTAGCGGGCGGGGACCCGAAAGGCTAGCGGGTCGGGGATGGGGATGCAATTTGCCCCGCGGAGGCCCACGGGGACCCGAAATTAGGAAAAATATTGGCCCATCTCTCATCATTCAGCCCAACAGCCCATCAACTCAACATCACATATATATAATCTCTTTTTCTAAACCCTAATTTCTAACCATTCTTCTACATCCAGCCGTCGGCTCCTTCACCTTCTCCCCTCCTCGCCCCGTCGGCTCTTCCTCCTCTCCTCACCCGCCGCCGGTAGCCCCATCGCCGCCGTAGGCCAAGCGCAACCGCCGCCGTCGTCCCTCACTAGATCCACCCAATCGCGGGCGTCTTCGTGCTCCTGTCGCGCGTCGCGCCGTCGTCCATCCCCATCGGCTTGCCGCCCTTCTTCCAAGAGCTTGAAGCCGCCGTCGACGCCGCCGCGCACCCTCAAGGCCTCAACGCCGCCGCTCGCCGCCGACATCCCCGCGGAGCCCCGACGGGGAGCGGGGATCCATCGGGGACGGGGACGGGGCAAGATTTTGCCCCGTTATGCTTAACGGGGCCGGGGCGGGGGCGGGGATCGGTCTCGGCGGGGCGGGGATGGGGGTCTTCTCCCCGCGGGGATGATCCCCGTTGCCGGGGCGACCCCCGACACGGCCAATTTGGAGCATGCACCGGCAACGCGGATCCATGCAGTGCTATTTAGATTTCAGACAACGAATTCCTCCTCCTGGCTCCTTTGTAAGTTCACCCAGGTTCAGATTTGATCTCGCGCGTTCGTGCAAATCCGTAAGCATGCTGTCAACTAGTACTCTGAATTGTTCGGAAACAAATCAGATTAGTCGCACAAATACAGTCGACAGCTAAAGTACTGGTAGTAGTAGCATAGCAGCGTGCTTGCACTGACAGCGTTTGTGTGGTCGATCTGATCAGCAGTAGCCCAGGCCCAGCAGGTGAGGCTCGCAAGGAAACCACGGCTTGCTGATTCTGGTTACCAGCCTGCAGCCTGTGCTTGATCCTCTCCGCAACGAAAACTTGTTGGAAAAAGGCGAGATGAGACCGGTGCAATGCGTGACATGACATGCTCTCCTAACCACATACAGTACACTGATGATGCCACGGTACCAGTGTAGTAGATATAAATTAGTAAAATGATTTACAAGATTAGATTCCTTAGGAATCTACAGATGCTGCTAAAATTGAAAAATTACAACACAATAGCACTTGTCATTTTTTTTTTAAAAAAGTAAGTACTTGTCATTCTCACATTCCAACATATGTGAGGAAATGGAATGAACTTATCTCCTTATCCTAATCAATGGTAGTTTGTCCTTTCATCCATCCATCAGCACTGCACCTTAAACTCATCCTCTCGACCTCTTACCAATTGACTAGCCCTCTCTCATCTCGCTTGCTCACCCAACATCAAGTTGCCCTCTCTAGCGATGTAGATTTCCACAGTTTTGGATCGTTGGTCGACCCAAAACTCTCAAAAAAATAAACTAGAATTTCTGACCATCTTAAAAAAAAAGGCAACAGAGCAAATGAACTAGAGGCTTGACCCGCAAATACTCATTGGGTACCTTGTGTATCCCTAGCCCTCTCCCATCCACAGTGGGCTACGTGCTTCGCCATTTCACCACCCTCGCCATGAGCCCAACAGGCGCCGTTGAACTCAACAATGAGGTCCTAAACATTGGCAGAGGGGCAGGATACAACTCTACACTAGCAGGAAATATTGTGTCATGTTGCGGTGATTTAACTTTTTGAGTTCAAAAATTGTGATTGGCCATCGATTTATTTTTTGGAAGGGCATATGCCCCCATCCTGATTGCATGATCTTGTTAATGAGTTTAGCGGGCTATATCGTAGACATTCTGACTTCCGTAAGAGTTTATATAGGGACATATAAAATGTTACAGTGAGAGTAGTTATATCTCATGGAGTTGTTCACTCAAAAAACATAAGGGAAAAGAGAATTTTTACTGTACCTTCTACTCCCTATGGGGGTGGGAGTAGAAATCAAATCTGACCATTGAGTATGCGGGGGTATCATGGTCGTTTATCTTTAAACTAATAGTGATTTACAGGGTTATTTTTGTATAGTATGCCTAAAGCTAATCTAGGGTTGGCGTAGCAGCTCAAATCCTGCTGGCGGCGGTGAGCGCCTCTCGCTGTCTAGCCCTCACTACATTAGAGATTGAACGTAATCTCTTGTCACCCGGCTAGAGATCGAGCTTTGGGGCTCCTGGTCATCGATCCTCATTCTTCCTGGCATGCAGTAGAGAGAACCAAACACGATTCACGCAAGAATCACCTAGAATGCGCAGCAGCCGTCACTGCCGCATGTGTCGCGAGCAAGGTTTACAAAACCACGGTAAACCGGACCTGTTTTCGCGAAAACCGGAAAAATCGGTCTGGTCCGGTTTACCCGGTAGTCCGGTTTTCGAATTCAAAACTAAAAAAATTTGAAAATTTGAAAAAAATTGAAACAAAAATATGTAAAAAAATAGATGAAATTTGTACACAATGGTGGAACAAGAACACTCGAAAATTCGATCGTTTGATGGGTCAAAAAAATCAAGCAAGATTTCTGGGTTGAAAAGGGAAGGAAAAAAAGGAAAAACCTTTTTAAAAAAAACCAGAAAATTTCTTTGATTTTTTTGACCAATTTTCGTGTTGTTGTTGCACCATTGCACTGCAAATTGCATCTAGTTTTTTTACATATTTTTGTTCTATATTTTCAAATGTTTAATTTTTTATTTTAAATAAAAACCGGCGAACCAAGCGAAAACCGGACTGCATCGGTTTTCCGTTTTATGCTCCGGTTTTCCGAAAATTTGGTCCGGTTTACCGACGAATTGGTCCGGTTTACCGCGATTTATCGGTCGGTTTGGAAATTTCATATTCAAATTTTAGATTTTGAATTTTGTCCTGTTTTCGGACAGGTTTTCCCGGTTTTCGCGAAAACCGAAAATGTCCGGTCCGTTTTGAGCGGTGGGAACGGGATTGTAATCCTTGGTCGCGAGTCCACGACACCCCTAGCGGTGACTAACAGGGAATAATCGCGAGCCGCCGCCGCTGGACATGGGAGAGGCTGTATCATCTCAGCTTCGCAGGAGAAAATTATGTTCCGGTCTAGATGAAGTTACATCTTTACCCTTATCTGAGAAATACTCCTTGTTCTCGTGTTGGAGTATACTTTTTCCACCTGGAGTTAAAGAAATCTGGACCTTTGGATTGGAAAAGATGGAGGGCCCATATCCATTTGGGGGCACTGTAAGCTCTGGAAAAAAAGAGAGAACACTCATGCCATGCCCAAACAGTTTGGTTAAATGGAACGATTAGGTGTGCCGGGCCTAGAATGGCCTCGGCGAATTCATGGGCTGTACGGATCTGCTTCGGCTTTGACCCAATGCGTGTGCCATAGTTTCCCCATATTCTCCGCATTTTCAAGCTCGAGCCCTACTGATCGGAAAAATGCATCAAGATGCTAAAATTTGGACAGTATATCATGAAATGTAACGAGCATGTTTTTACAAGATGTCAAGGTCTTGACTTGCAAGTCTTGCCACCTTTGGCTCCGAAACGGCAGGTGAAGTGGCTAGGATCACCATACACAGTGACAGCACTGCCACATCACATTCACACCACCATTCCTTCCAGGTTCCAGCAGTTTGTTGACTCAAACTTCCTGGTCTCTCTGCACTGATGGGTTATCCGAAAACGAGAGGGATCAAGAAGCGGACATGCTGATCAGCGCTTGGTTCCAAAACTCCAATCTAGGGCTCTGACTCGAGTTTTGTCCAAGTCACCATCCCCATCACATCAATCATTTGTACACCCACGGCCGCAGGAAAGGTTAGGCTTTCATTAGGCAGGCCTACTTATATCTGTCTGTACTATGTACTTACTAAACCTTTGAGGTTTACTAGCTACAGCATCTTCTTCTCTAATCTACGCTTTCGCTCTGACCATCACCTTTCAGAGAGTGTTCTATTGATGTGACATCTCGTCTAACCCTGCTGCTATCATGAACAGAATAGTACTTGATCGAGGGAACTTTAATTTGGCGTCGTTGAACGTGTCAGCAAATGGCTGCCTAATGATTCTTCACTTGATGGCCGACATGGTTTACCGTTTTCGTCATACACACCATTTTTGTTCCTTTACATCCTCATCTCCCCGTTCATGTCACCTCCAACGAAATCGCAGCCGTTGTTTGATGGCGTCGTGTTGTTTCCAATGCGCGAGTGCGTCACGGAACTGTTTAGCCCGTGTGCCACCGTGTAGACGAACTAATCATCAACTAACAATCTCCAAGACACCAATCATATCGTGAATACGACTTGCCCTTTTTATTTTTAGAAAAAAATGTTTTTATTCTGTATAACCAAGTCAGGTCACAAACAGGATGATCTGATCCTTTTTTAAAACCAGAATTTGAAATCTTCGTCCGGATCCAACGGCGGCAAAGAAGGAAGTGCCCCCATGTTGGTGGAATCGTTCACCTGATAACCAGAAAGAACACAAAAACAGCCGTGGTCAGCAACTAAGCTAGTTTTATCGTAGTCGTCATGTAATGCCTATCAACGCAGACGAATAAGAGTATATATTTGGATAAAATACGTTCTTGCAGACAGGTGTGTGTATATGGGGATCTCAAGGTAGGTTCTTTGGCTTGTGCAGTTGTGTCCATCGTATGGTTACGCTGCCATTCTATGGAAAACGACATTTTCTTTTCTTATAAAAGAATTGGAAAATGACATTTTCGTTTGAGAGTAGTTGTAGACTTTATCTTCTTCTCAACAATTTCATTTATAATATATATATATATATTTATTATAAAAAATCAAGCATTAAGTAATAGCACCATAAAGTACAAAATGAACCGTTTATTTATTGGAAACAATCTGATATTGTTAACTATTCTGATGCTATTCAAAAAGTAATTTAAAGTGGTTTCTTGAATATTTGAAGCATTCTTCCCGCAAAAGAAAAAGAAAAGAATATTTGATGCATTCAGTGCCAACTTGAAATGTAACAATAAGTAAAAAAACAGCAATTGGGTGCCATGTGCTGAGAATGAGACATTTGGGCTCAAGCATTGAAAAAGCACAAGAACTCGACGAAAAGTGATGACGTTTCCCTCCATAATTCATATAGCCCATTCCACAAGAGTTTAAAGATTGATTATTTTTTCTGAAAACCTCACGAAAGATTGAAATTGCCTAATTTTTTCTTTTCTCATCATTCCAAAGGAGATTCATTCCATATTTGTTAGCATAAAGGTCTCGAAATGCCAAACTTGCTTGTTTGGTGGGTGCAGGCTTAGTATCTTGTGTTGCCTCAAAAGTGCACTGCTAGATTCTTCGACCCGTTCTTACGCAGGAGTGCTAAAGCTGAATTTATATAGTTTTTGTGCTTGCATTTATAACCTTCTTCTTTGATATATATTGATATATAATTTTAGGAATATTTCAACATGGCACATTCTGTTTTCTTACAAAAATTGGAGCAATAGAAAACTGACTGGTCCTCTCCGTGCGGCACGGCGCAACAATCATGCCCACACGGGCACACCCTTGATGTATAGATACCTTAGACTGTGTAATTATTTATTTTTGTAGCAAACTAAGTGCAAACTGATTAGGTTTCTAGGATGTATTCAACCCACTCGATGCATTATGTAACTTCGTGAATCTCAAAATCTGCTGTTTCACAAGGTGAGCACTCGAGCGCGTTCATTAGTGTGGGTGCGCTGTTACGACAAAGAAAACGGGACGTACACTTGTTTGTTCATGCGTCACCAGAATTTGAGAAGAAAAGGACATGTTGTCTAGTCCTACGCGTGAAATTTAATGCACCGCACTTCTCCATTTGTTCCATCTCAGTAAAATCACACGACAGGAACAAATCCCAGTTCAGACAGGAAGCAAAGCTCCAAACCAGGAACATGAACATTCCTCTGAATGAACCTACGAACCGGTAAACCCCGCCGGCCCCACGTCGTTAAAACCAACCAACCAAACGGCCGCCTCCCTCCCACAGACACGTGGGCCCATGTGGCAGAGAAGCCGTCCCCCGCAGCAATCCACGCGCTGCTGTCCGTCTCCGCGCGACCCGAGCCGCCGCCTCCGGGCGCGGGGCCACGCCACCGGCGCGTGGGTGGGACGCTGACACGTGGGCCCGGCCGGCCCCGGCGCCGGCCGCCATCCCACCGGTCATGCACGGGCGCATTGACGCGCGGCCGCGGCGTTGCCCGTGATCCGGGCCCACGTGAAAGCGGGCCGACGGCTGGACGCGGGCCCCACCACCCCTCTCCCCTGCTTCTAGTTTACTCTGGCCCCGCACACGGACCGAGGCGCCAGTTTTCTTTCTTCCCCTCTCTTCTGCTCGCCGCCTCCCCGTCGTGCTCGCGGTGGGTTGGTCAACCCCTTCCGTCCAGGCGCAGGCATTTCTGCGAACACCTCGCGCGCGTCGCCGCTCACATGGCCGCGCCGTCGCCGTCGGCCGCGGCCCGCTAGACGTCTGTCTCGTCTCCTTTCGTTCCCTGCCGCCATGCTTCTGCGGCGGGGGCGGCTGCTGCTGCTGCTGCTCCTGGCGGCGGCGGCGGCGGTCGAGGCGCAGCCGCTGGCGTCGCGGACGGACGTGGCGGGGCTGTACAGCCTGCGCGCGTCGCTGGGGCTGCGGGCGCGGGACTGGCCGCTCAAGTCGGACCCGTGCGCGGCGTGGGTGGGCGTCGCCTGCCGCGCCGGCCGCGTCGTGGCGCTCACCGTCGCGGGCCTCCGCCGCACCCGCCTCGGCGCGCGCGCGCCGCGGCTCGCGCTCGACGGCCTGCGCAACCTCACCGCGCTCGAGAGCTTCAACGCCTCCGGGTTCGCGCTGCCCGGGGAGATCCCGGCCTGGTTCGGCCGCCGCCTCCCGCCGCCGCTCGCCGTCCTCGACCTCACCTCTGCCGCCGTCAATGGGACCCTCCCCGCCGATCTCGGCGCGTCGGGGAACCTCACGACCCTGCTCCTCGCCGGGAACAGCCTCTCCGGCCCGGTCCCGGCGCCGCTGCTCTCCGTCAACGGCATTCGCTTCCTTGACCTCTCCCGCAACAATTTCACCGGCGAGCTGCCCAACGCCTCCGTCGCCGCTGTCACCGACGCCGCCTCGTTGATTAACATTTCCGGGAATTCTCTGTACGGCGTGGCCGGTGATGCCATTCGGGTGCTCAGGAGAAGGTTTCAGGTGGTGGACGTGTCGAGCAACTACTTGGATGGAGCTTGGAATGGGTCTGATGCAACAGTGCTCGTCACGATGAATTGCTTCTCTGGTGTGCCGGGTCAGCGCAGCCGTGCGGATTGTGAGGAGTTTTATAGGAAGCAAGGCGTGGGGCTTGTTGATACTCCAGCACCCTCGCCCTTGCCTTCGCCGCAGCTGTCGCCTTCACCGCAGCCATCACCGGAGAAGGAGAAGAAGAAGCAGAGGATCTCCAAAAATGTACTCATTGGAGTCATTGTCGCTGCGGGAGCGTTGATGGTTGTGTTTCTGGTTGCATTGTTGCTCTGTTTCATGGGAAAGAGAAGGAGAGGAAGAGCAGCAGGAAGAGGTGTGCAACAAAATGAGGAAGGCACGCGCTCCGGGCGCAGGAGGGATAGCAGTGTGAATCCAGTGGCGTCATCGCCATCAGCAATGTCCCCGAGAGCCAATACCCGTCCCAAGGATGTGTTGCCCCTTTCAGGTGAATTCACCTTTGAGCAATTGGTCCATGCTACCGGGGGCTTTGGCGATGATAACCTGCTCAAGCATGGTCATTCAGGGGATATTTACCATGGTATCTTGGAGAATGGCTCCCATGTCATTGTCAAGAAGGTTGGTGCAAAGAGCGTCAACAAGCATGCAGGTGAACTGGACTTCTATAAGAGGTACACGCACGAGAGGATTGTTCCATTGATTGGGCACTTTTCAAAGGATGATGAGGAATTTCTGGCCTACAAGTACATGCCAAAGGGGGACTTGACCAATGCGTTGCACAAGAAACCTGTGGACACAGCAGATGGCTTGCCCTCGTTGGATTGGATAACTAGACTGAAGATTGCTACTGGTGTGGCTGAAGCCATGTGCTTCCTTCATGACGAGTGTAGCCCGCCATTAGTTCACAGGTATTCTGTTCTATATCATCCAGACATTTACTGTTCCCTTTAATTTCTACTGTGCATGATCTTTTGTTGGTTGGTACAACCCAGTAATATAAAAAATGGTCCTTGATGTCCTACTTATTTGGTATTAGCACTCAAATTATAGTTCAGAATACCATATATTGGGCACGTCACTTCAGTTGCAGCAAGTTGTAGTTGTAGGCAAACTAAGGTGAAAGTTATGTTGAAGGTAACTACTGAGGTAATAACAAAGAACTAGTCGATAACCTTATGAGACAAACTGTAGACCGCCGGGGGATGCATTACTGCTGGAGGAACAAACAACTATACACCAATTCCCTTTTCCTTTATGAATAACTTGCAAGCATGATTAAAATGTCAAGCTTCAAGACTGAATGTAATTGATCTTTGCATTTGGTTACAAGCAAACAATTTAAAGAGCTCAAATTCTGGTATAGTTTGTCGTTCCTGAAGATACTACCTGTAGCTTTATTTTCTGTAGAACAAGGGTGGCCGTGTTGGCCACCCAATCTGGTATTCTAGAAGCTGTTACTAGATTGTGGGCGTGGCATGCGTGTATCTGTTTCTACTTCGCGATCTTTTTCTGAATTCTGTAAGACTCATGGACCCCCGCCTTCGGGTGGGGGTGGGTAATCTCGTTTCGAAAAAGTTTGTCGTTCCTGATAATCTTTTATACACTGATGGGTTATTGCAAAAGAAAAGAAAAACACCGATTTTCTTTTCCTTTTGATAAATCACTTGCAAGTATGATGAAAATCTTGGGCTTGGAGACTGAATGGAATTCATTGTTGCATTTCGATAGAAGCAACCCAATGTAAAAAAAGACGTACATTTTGATTTAGCATTCCTGGTAATATTTTTATCACAAAAAAATGACTTGTATATGTGAATTTATTGCCAATTCTTATCATTGGGATCTTCATGCGGTTTCTTTTATGTTAAGTCTGGAACAAGTATCCACTACATAGTCTCTATCATAGCATTGCATTCACATTGACAGTTTAAATTTTGTGTTCTGTCGTCATCAATTGTTCTGGTAAACTTTATATAATATACTTTGACATAACTGGAAGTAGTCATCTTTAGCAACTTCTGCCTGTTTAATATGATTATTTGTTCCTACCTTGTATCACTTTGACTGCTATTTCTTTTTCAGTAGGTGGGTTCAAACCTCAAATTTTCTAAGTTTGTACATATTTTTCAATGCCTTAATTTTCTTTGAGGTCAATGTTGACGCTGGATTCAGTATGTTCTGATTCTTTCTTTTTCAATGCAATAATAGAGATATCCAAGCAAGCAGTGTCCTTCTTGATGACAAATTTGAAGTGCGACTTGGGAGCATGAGTGACATATGTGCTCATCAAAGTGGGGGAAGCCAGAATATGTTCACTCGGATATTGAGATCATCAAAGTAAGATTGCTGTTTGGTCATCCTTATCCTTTTAGTTAACTATACTCATCAATCAATTCGACCATTTTGCAACTTGTTTCAAATTTTGTCGATTGTTAGAACTTAACCAATTGACCTGACAAGAGATTAAATACACTCCTATAATGGAAGGCTAGATAAGCAACATGCCAACACCTGTAATAGAATACCTTAACTTATTCGCTTGGATCATCTTTATGGGTCCATTTTTTATGTACTGTGAGCCTGCAGCTGCGATCTGTTTGGCAAACAGTTCCATTTTCCCATTTTCCGTTACTGGAGTCACCCCGAGCATGCAACCTTTTGCCATTTGGCACACAAAAGAAATACAATCTGCAATTGATTTGGTGATTTTTGATTAGTTTGGATAACTGCCATATGCTGGTACTAGTTCACCTAAGGGATCTTATTTTCTAGTAGCATGTATTGGTTGCTTGGTGGTGGTTGGCGCTTGGTAGTTCACTGTACATAGCTCACTGCCTTCTCAATCTGATCTTCTTGTTAGTAGTTGAGCAAACTCCAACCTTCATCTGCCCAAAAGTAAAATTATTACTTTTTTTTTCTCGAAAGCTCTTATCAGTTTCTGGATTGAAGCTGTGCACTGACATTGGTTTATATGGCGCTTTCTTTTGGCAGGTCACTCGAGAAGCACACATCAGGTGCCTAAATCTTTGCCACTGCTATTAATTTGTTCAAAGTTTCAATGCTTATTATAACTGAAAGAACAGCAATAACCATCCTATCGCATTTTGTAAAGATGCAAGTTCATGTCCTAAGATACCTCTGCTTACATGACAGGCCCGCCAGCCACATGCTCCTACGATGTCCACTGCTTCGGCAAGGTGCTGCTGGAGCTGATAACCGGCAACTTTGGCATCAGCGGGCCGACCGCCGCCGCCTCAGAGGAGTCGGAGTGGCTGACGAACACGCTGAACCACATCAACAACGGCGACAAGGCGGCCATCACGAACATCATCGACCCGCTGCTCCTGGTCGACGAGGACCACCAGGAGGAGGTGTGGGCGGTGGCCATCATCGCCAAGACGTGCCTGAACGCCAAGCCCTCGCGCCGCCCGTCGGCGCGCTACGTGCTGCGCGCTCTGGAGAACCCGCTCCGCGTGGTGCGCGCGTCGTCGTCGTCGGCGTCGGCGCGGCAGCTGCGGAGCTCCTCGTCGCGGAGCTCGTGGCAGTCCGTGTTCCAGGGGAACGGCGGCGGCCGGGTGCAGAGCCTGGACGTGGCGTCGGGGCGGGCGCTGGACCGGAGGCACTCGGCCAGGTCGTACGGCAGCGGAGGCGGCGGAGGGGCGTCGTTCTCATTCATGAGAGCCACGCCCTCGCCGGAGATCGTGCCAGAGCCGGCGGCAGCGCTGGAGGAGGACGACGGCGTCGTGTAGGACACTGGACAGTGGACACCATTGATTCTTTTTTCTTTTTACTTGCGCGATTCTTTGCGGGCGTTCGTGATTCTTTCTCGTATCGCGTCACATGTGCTGTGTGTATAATTTGTTATCGTATAATCCGGTGTTCGAACATGAGAATTGTGCATAAAAGAGAAGTTTTTGAACTACTTTTTCACCCTTTTTTTGGGTGAAATTTGAACCTGTTTTATTTATTTTTTTGACCAAAAATTTGAACCTGTTCTATGGGGGAGAAAAATCGTGCAGTATAGTCTCTCTCCCTCAACCAGCCCACACCGAAAAAAAAAGGCCCACTCTGCAGCCAGCAAAGCATAGGCCGTGTCTTGCGTACAGATATGCTACTCGTGGGCCGTAGCTCGTAGCCCACTGGGTCGTAACCTAAAACCCTTCGGCCTGTGAGAGCTAAGCCGGAACGACGAACGGAAGAGAGCGCAGGCGCGGAGCGGCGGCGGCTTCGGCTTCGGCAGCAATGGCGTCGCGATTCCTCCTGCGCGGTGTGGCCTCCGCTGCCGGCCGGTCGGCGCGCGGCCAAGGCGTCCCCGCTGGTCACATCCGCCGGACGCCGCTGCTGGATCCCGCGACGGGCTCTTTCGTTTGCCTCGGAAGCATCTCCGCCTCCGCTCAGGTCCGTCTGTCCGTTCCCCCTTCGCCCCCTAGCTCATCTTCCTGTGCTAACGCGACTCAAACCCTGGCTCCGTGTGCCGATCTCCCTGTTCGAGCCAGCCCGTGTAATTCATTTTGAAACGTGGAACCATTTCTGGTTTGTGCAATTCGTGTTTCGTTTTAGATCTGTTATGTCCTCGTGCTGCACTACTGGAGCAGCTGCAAGCCTAAAATTTAGAGTTTTCCTTTCATAAGACTGCTGAAAATTCAGATTTTTGGTACTGAAACCTTACAATTGCTAAAGTTTGTTTTTATATATTTTTTTTTACTGCATCTGAGGTTCAGGGATCGGACTGAATTTCTAGGTCGGTTCAGTTTCTGCAATTTCTGTGGGTGAACGCATAATGGAAATTTGATCCCTGAATAAGACTGTATGCACTGTTAGTTGGTTCCACAAGCTCAACTACATTCAATTTTCTCTCACAACTCCCCGAGCACTGAATGTTTTATTAATTAGACAGTTTGTGTATGAAAAAAGCTAAAACGAGTTGATCACCTATAACCGTACTAGCAGCTTGAGGGTGGTTTACCTTGCAGTATTATGATATGGTGTAGGTCATCCATAGTAGCCAAAATCGTTTCATGCATGACTCAGAACCATTTTTAGCGTACACATTTTTTTTAATGATAACGCATTTAGCAACCTACTTTGAAGCGTCTGATGGATCAAATGAGGCAGCCCATGTATCTTACAACTTAGTTGGATGCAGACTGAGTTTTGTGCCTGTCCAATTGAATGGAAAACACCAACTGACCTCTCAAGTATGCATAATGATCTAGCCAGCCTTTTCTTAATCCATTCATGTAGGGTTGGAATAACAAATTTAGTTAAGATTTGTTCTTGCACCAAATAGATCAGGTTGGACAAACCTTTTCTTAATTTTTCTTCATGTAGACGAAAATGTTTTTGCTGAAGCATTTACAAAATTTTACATGCAGGGCATTCGTCATTACGCAGAACTATCCGGTCCTTGTAGGAGTGTAGCAGAGGTGGACAAAGCAGTGAGGGACTTAGAGAGGAGCTTGGAACTAGATGCAGCTAAGGCAAAGCGTACTCGATCCATAGCAAAAAAAGGCGGAGAAGCCATGATGTTTCCACTACATTTTCATTACGAAGATGTATTACGTCAGGATCTGCTGCTCAAACTTAATCACACAAACATCATGGAAATTCCTGGATTGTTTGAAATCAGATTAGTACCGAAAACAGCCTCTGACTTCAAACCCCAAATTGGAAAATTGGCTATGGAGATTTTGTGTGGTCAGAAATTCATAGAGCCACAAGCGGGTCCAGCTGGAAAGTCGTCTCGAACCAATCCATTCTATGGCGGTGAAAAAGATGCTGCGAGTGGCTTTGCTCGACAAAGTGTTCTCCGAGGGCAGGGAATGTATAATTTCCTGGTCAGGATGTTGACAGTAATGTCTATGTTAGATTCTAAGGTCGAAGTAAAGGAAAACACGATCAAATTCTTCATGGAAACTGAGTTTTGTGAATTCTCCCCTGAACTGGAAGACCATTTCGAGATCTTTGAGCATATGCGAGGGTTCAATGTGACTGTTGTCACTTCGGCCAGCACAAAAGATGTGACTTCACTACTGTGGAGTGGCTTTATGCTTAAAGATGAGGGGGAAACTAATTAAGGTAATACTGCTGATCTTTTATTCTGTTTAATCTCCTTGACATTGTAGTTGCTTTCCTGGTTGAACCATAAATTGACTATGCAGGTTATGCTTTTATACTTCTGGTGGAGCTCAAGGAATGCAACATCCATCTGTTTCGTGGCCTGAATGAAGCTTGTGCGGTTCTTAATTGTAGCGATATGGAGCTCCTGTTTATCACATTTATGAACTTAATCTGACTCGAATAACCATTTTGCTTATTACGGTGGTTCCTGTTGTAATATAGAACGCTGCCATGTGAGAGAGTGTATCTTTTATTGCACTAAGGTCATATTGATAATATTTGCTTGCAGTTGGCACAACTGTACCTGCTTTTGTCAAAGTCACCAACAGTTAAAGCTTATTACATAATACGGTCCTTATTATCTATGACATAGTTTTATTATGCTTGTGGTCCACTATGTGGCCTGGCCTCTATTGCTTTTTGAATGTCATCGATGCACTTCATATTGATGGACCAAATGGCAAATTAGTGCCGAATAGAACATTGTTCGGGAAAAAAAGTGCTGAAGAGAAAACATGTATACGTGTGGGCCTTTTGCTTGTGAATCTCAAACAAGTGTGGGACCAAAGAAGGAAAAATCTGGAACCTGGAGGATGAATGTGATTTGTTGCTGCATATCGTCTAGCTGCAACCCATTGTGAAGGTTTATATTTTGGTAACATTCATCATTTTCTGGTATATTTCTAAATTTCATTATTCAATCTTGTCATTTGTATGTGGTTTCTTACCGAATTCTAGAACGCATCCAGTATCCTTGCTGCACTATATTTCGAGTGTAGTTTACAGTTAGCAATCGTTGCTCAGTACGCGAGCTCAGCTTTAGCAATGCGTAAACCGGTTTGCTGCTTGCAAAAAGAAAATCAGCCTAGCTTAAGCCTCAGTTTGATCCAAACTCTGTTTTACTCATTGACGGTCACATGAGGCACTCTAAATTGTATACTAGTCATTTTATTACATTACACACTGCAAATGTGTCACAAAGAAGATTTTTTTCTAGATAATAATAATGATTAATAAATCTGGAATCTTATTTATAATAATTATGTGTGATAATTTTTAAAACAAGGAATGACGCTGAGGCTGCGCGTCTAGCGTCGGACGCTCGGTGCAACTGCGTCCAGCTTTGGACGTTTCCTTTCTCTAGGAAAGAAAATTAGGTTAATCGAGTCCTTTCGATCTTTTTTTTTTAAAAAAAGAGTAAAGTGCATGAGCAGTTCTCGAATTCTTTTCAGGTGTCATTTAGGTGCCCAAAAGCTTTGTTTGCACATTCAAGTACCTAATATTGCTAAATGATTCACTCGAGGTCTCATGTCGCTTATTAGTGTTAATCCACATCAACTTGGAGTGTTTGTTGCATCCTAAACAAGTTTGAATTTTCTATTGTCATTTTCATCTAGTTTTCCTTTTGTATGTGCTTGATAGTAACACAAACAGCTTTGCTCCTTCTCAGTCGACTGCTTTTCTGTTTCTATCTCAGTCGAATTTGTACGGCGCATGATATGCCGTAGACGGCCGGGATTCTGCGCTTGCATGCGTCTTTCTCTTCTTTTTTAATGCACTATCGTGCATGGTTCGACTGCTTGACTGCTCAACAGGTCACATGGGCTTTGTTGAGTTGTTGGGCTTCCTTTGATACTGTTGCTATCAGGCTTGTGTGGCCTTTTTTTGTTTTGTCTCCATTAGACAACAGGAGGGCTTTATCTCAAAAAAAAAAAAGACAACAGGAGGGTTGCAAGAATGGGGCTCCTGGACATTCTGGGATTTATCTTGATATTTGATTGTGATCTTGTGTCAGCTAATCAAGTGAGACGAATTCGTTTGATTTTTTTTGCATTTTTTAAATCGACAAAATACTTAATATGAGTTATTTTTTCGAACGTTTGTTCTTAAGATAGCCTAGTTTCCAGCTAGTTGTTGCTCCAAGCCAGTGCTAAAGTACTCATAGAACATAAATATTACACCATAATGTATATAAATTTTATACCGATGGAAGAGTTGTAATTTTTATATAATAGTGATGTAAATTTTTTTCTTCTAGTTTGACCATGACTAACTCATACATTAGAAATTGAAACAAAGAAAGTTGTGATATATATGTGGTTTAATACCTTCTTTTTTCCCGAATGATATGTGGTTTAATACTGCCATCCGGATCCGTGGTCAGTCGTATGTGTTCTCTTGATCTTGGTTTTATAACTTTTTTAGTAATTAATTCACATTTACGTAAAAGAAGACTTGTCAAGTGTTTCACTAAAGCTGCTAGTTTCTTGTTTCTATCCTCCTGTATTTTTTAGACACTCATTTTTGCGTTGTTTGGGTGCATTCATGTTTTCATTCACTTGTACCTTGTTCACCGATTGCGCTAGTCTTTGTTTCCATTCATGCTTCCTTCTAAGTTTAGCTTTTGGCCTATTTTTACGTCTTCTCTTTGCATTTTGAAGGCCACATAACAGCGATATTATTAACAGCCCAATAGGTTGGCACGGGGCTGATTAAGGGGCCCATTAGCACTGAGCGTTGGTCGGATATCCAGGTGGCCCGATTAGTTAATCAAGATAAAGAATACTCCTTAGGGTGGAGCATTTAATAGTAATCCTGTCTAAAAAAAACTTGACTGAGATGTGAACCAAAAATCAGTCGACTGACCTGGAGACAGCTCCACAAATGCGTAGTTGGTATTAATATGGCTGCCATGGAGACACAAATTCTCTTCATCCCAAAAAAATAACATTCTAGGTTTGTCTCAAGTCAAACTATCTTAACTTTGATTACAAGGAATAGTATTAACAATTATGACACCAAATAGGCATAACATGAAATATATTCCTGATGAATCCACTAATTTTACACTATAATTACTGGTACTTTTTCATCAATGTTTGGTTAAACTCCAAATGGTTTGACTTAAGGCAAAACTAGGTTGACATTTTTTGTAGAACAGAAGTAGTATTATTAATCCGAATGCGTACTAGCCTTTTATAGCAGGAAATTATTGTTTTTAGGCCATTTCATGGCAATAAATAATATTCATCGATGGGATTCCTTATCATTTAATACAATTTTTCAGCTACGTCTCTGTGCAACTTTGTAAGTAGGGGGATATCTCCTATTAAACAGAAGTAATTCAACAACAAAACCATCTCGTGCTTTTGGCCATTGTTCCTTGCGTTGCCCCTTCTAGATTTGTTCTTCCCAAAATCACAATTATACTAGTAGAATAGGCCTCGGAAGCCCTCCTCCCACACGAACCAGACAAAGCACCACTCTGTCAGTTCAATACTTATATGTGAGTAATCTGTTCAATACTAGTAAAATAATTTACAAGTTTTTACATATGCCTTGCTGTCTACAATGTTTTTTTTTTCTCCGAGAGTGTAATTAATATATATGCACTAGAGATGTGTTGTTACGTGTGCCGATTTTTTTTTTAATACAAATCCTGCTTCGGTAATAAAAAAAAATTCTTGGAGTTGGGAGTTGTGATAATTAACGATGGTGTTTGTTGTGGATGATTAATGATAGCATGAATATTGATCTGTTTTAACTAAACCACCTTATTAGTTTTTTTCCATGTAAAGTGAAAGATCATGTAAAAGCTACTTTTCAAAGGTTGCATTTGAATTCAATTTTTATGTGCATGAAAACTTCGTTATAACAGCTTTTGTCTTCTAGTACTATTCCATCTCTGCAGCTCATATCTAACATTCTCTCTTGCTCATTCCAATCTCTCATTCTCATAAAAGTTGAGAAGATTGAGGATTACATGAAGACAAAATATGAGGAGCAGCAGTGGTAGCCGCCTGGTGCACGTAGTGCTCATCTTATTTTTCATGCTTTTCGGTTGCATAGCATTGCTTTGTAAGTATACGACACTATTTTTCTTCTTTGTCCTTTTCAAACTTGTCACTAAAAATACTGTGTATATGTGGCTGACAAACTAAATACTCCAACAGATGTTCCTGCTCTTCTTGAGATTGGAAATACAAAAAGGTACCCAGATGGTCATATCAAGATAAGTTCAAATGCTATTGCTCTCAATAACACTACATCAACAGATGAGACCGATATCTTCCTGAAATTCTGTATCGAGTATACGTGTGGGAGTATCAACCGCTACTGCTGCTTGAACCAAAAGCCGGTGCCTCTCTGTTACGATAGAAAGGAAGATTGTGAGGCCAATTACCCCACATGTAACCCTTACTGCCCGCCACAACCATCACCTCAAATGACTATGGATGGCAGGATGTCACAAGAAAGAAATGGCAAATGATATCATATAAAACAATATGAGGTTCAATCTTCTTAAAATATAATGGTTACTACATGAGCCAACAATGTACCGATCACAAAATTAATAAGAATTAAAGATTTGCTATACACGTTATCAGGATTACTATATTTCTAGTAATTCGGAGAGAACTTATTTAGCATTGGAAGATAGAGTCAGCCTTTACACAACCATAAAAAAAAAATTTAAAGTTTGCCGTTCAGGTCGATTAGTCGTTCTACGCCGTGTGCTAACACGAACCAAGCCCTGATCTCCTGAATTAGAACTGATCTACTGAAAGTCCAGTTATTTGTTCTGGAAAGTGGAACTTTCTTGCAACGGTCAAGTTTTTGCATCTTAAATTGCTACAATGGGTTAGTCAGGGTTAGACTGCATATACACCTCAGTCATTTTGCCTGATCAAAATTTCAGTTAACTGACAAGTAGACACTGCTCACGAGCTACACTCTCTCGTACTTACATACTCACTCCATCCCAATTAGTACGACAAGAGTTTTATTGAAATGGAACAGATTTGGTTCCTCGGAAGAGCATAAAACTGGGGACTGCATTCATATATATGAAAACTACATAACCTTTGTTCAAACAAGAAAACATCAACCCAAAACCTTGTTGAACAATGATCTACTTCCGGTATAGCAAATGCAGAAGGTAAAGATGACAATAAAAGCATACACGAAAAACGAGACCCAGTCTCCGCTTTTAGTCTCCTCCCTTGCATCCAAAATCTTGGTGATCAGCTCCTTAACAACGGAGGGATGACTTCTCGCCAGATTCTCGACATCATCTAACGCCATTGTTCTGACCAGAAGCGATGAATTCCAGGCACAATTTCTTGAGCTTGCCACACGGATGCTGCTCCGCTAGCGCCAGCATCGGCAGCACGGTGCTTATGCTGATGTTCTTGCACATCTTGTCCACAATCAGTGACTTCAGAATCTTCAATTTGTATCGGTCCGCCGCCAAGAGCAATCCCTCAGCTAGCACTGCCCCTACTTCCCGTAAATTGAACAGCATTGCCTCCGGCAGCGTGTCTGTGTACATGTAATGCAGCAGAGCCTTGAATGTCTGTGGGTTCATGTCGCGGATGCAGATGTAGCCGGTTTCCTCCTCCATCATCGGGCCGAAGAAATCCGCCTTGAAAACCGGCGATCGGGCTGCGAGCACGATCTTATGCGCGGCGAACAGCTCGCCGCACGCCTCGAATTCTATGTCTGCCCCTTCTTTTGTCTCGAGGAGGCGGCCAAGATCAGCGTGCAACCCGGACGAAAACGGCGGCGCGATCATGGCAGTTGTTCCGATGCCGGCAGGGAAGACGGTGGCGGCGCCCTCGAGGCGGTTGGTTCCGGCATGGCAGACGGTGCCCGCGCCGTCACGGTGGGTGATTCCGGCGGGGCAGATGTTGACGCCACCATGGCGACAGATGGATCTGGGAGGTAAGAGACACCGGCGGTTGGTTCCTTACCCTTGGACGGCGGGACGACGTCGAATTCACACCGGATGGTGAAGCGGCCGTCCTTGAAAAACTTGGACTTCTCCAGTTCCTCATGCGAGACGAAGCGCGGCAAACCCATACCCGTCTGCGGCTTATCGAAGGCTCCGACGAGCTTTTCAGACTCCAAGCGCGGCGGCCCGCCGCCCACATCGTGCAGCGTGAACTTGAACCTCACGCGGACGGCGTCGGCGACGACGGCTCCGGCGTCGTCGTCCAACCGGAGGCAGACGGATACGGCGTCACTATCCCTGGGGAACCTCCCGTTGGGGTAGTAGGAGATGCGCCAGGAGTGGCCGCCGGCGACGAGCGCGTCGGACCTGATGCACTTGCCGTTGGGAAGCTTCTTGGTCTCGCTGCTGCGGACGTCCATCGACAGCATCATCTTGGAGGATCGCGACTCTGTCGTCGCTGGCGCCGACATGGCCGCCGAACCCCTAGAACGGCGGACGTTGCCCTTGCTTGATGATGGACCTGGATTTGATAATACAAAATTCAAGATGTCATTCTTGTTTGGATCGTTTTAATAGCTGGGCTGCCGCACACGCAGATGGGTAGTTTGGTGACTCTGGTCCAGCCCAAAATAAATTGACACGATGAAAATTCATGATGGTTATGCTCTAGTCCGATTAGTCCGAGCGGTGGGGAGACTTGTATTTAGAAAAACACCACCCGCTACGAAACCTCCCCGCTACGAAACCTTCCCACTATACGGGCCCCATTTAATTTTTCTCTCAACAACGCGCTCAATCAACAGTCCAACCAGCCCCAACCTAGTGCCCACCTACCTCCAAAAAACCAGCCCATCATGGTCCCATCGGAGCCCATTTGTATTTAGTGAAAGCAAAAGTTTGTAACTTTTGTTCAAACTTTCAGGAACTACAACTTATTGGCAAACTTGTGATCGACCTTTCGTCATAAGTTATTATGTATAACTTGCATCATAACTTTTTGAGAAACTTCTGTTATAACTTGTAGCTAAAATAAGCATTTGAAAAAAGTCAAGTATTTACTTATGATCAAAATGATCTATAGACATATCCTCTGCAACCATAGCATAGTCATTACTATATTCTTCAGGTAAGGCTTTATTTTGTGTAAAACAATTTAGAACTTTTTAATTCTAAGTCAAAGGCTTATTCGAAGCCAAGTTTTTTGAGAAAACTATTATCAAATATTTTAGGGAAAACCATAATTAAGTATGAAAAAATATTGCCACAAATTTGAAGTAAATTGAGATAATTTCAAATCGCATCGATTATTTTGTTGTATATCATAAATTCAAATAAGAAATTCAAAAATTAAGGATACATTGTCAAGGTAGAAAAATATTTGTACATTTACCGTAGGAATATAGGAGGAAGCATCTTAGAGATAAAGGAGCTTCTAATTTTGACATGACTTTTTTTGCACCATTCTGGCATATCAATTTCCCCTGTCAGCACATCAAGTTTTCTGATGTAAGCCCTTTTGAAAGCTCCCATGTTCAACCACTCGGATGGTTAATCTTGGGTGGTAACTAAGGCAACTCATCTTACAATGAACTGGAGAATTTCGTAGGGAGAAATTAGAAAATATTTAAAAACTATTGAATCACACAATTTAAACAAACCACTTGTACAAGGATTTACATATAGTACGTCTGATAGGGGGAGGAATCCCACCCTTCACAGCATTTTGGCCTATGTGGCCATCTTTCAGTGACGACACGTCACCCTAAATAGCATTTTGATCTACGTGGCCGCCTTCCGGTGGTGACACATCACCCTAAATACCTACGTGACTGCCTTCTTATCGTGATATATCACTCAAAATAGCATTTTAGCCCAGCAGCTGTCTCGGTGTGGGAAGTAGGATATTTCATATGGAAAAAGCTATAGCTCCGACCCGTATGGTTAGACTGCCGTCCGACTGGAGTGATCTGTATTTTGTTATGTCTTGTTGTGTGCTGTTGTGTAGCTGCCCAACCACTAGATTTCCTGGTCGGATATGAGTCGATCAATTTGGCCGTACGACTCGTACCTATAGTGCTCCTCTTTCGTATTTTGCAATAGTAGTTACAGTTATATTTGGATGTTGTAGATTCTTGGACCTTACATGTTGCAATAAGGGCGAGTACCTGGGCAGCAATAGTTTGAAGAAGAGTAAATTTCGTAAAACCCCAGGTTTTATGGTCCTTGTTTCACAAAACCACATGTATTTTTGGCTTGTGTCACTTAACCCATGTTTTATGGTCCAATTGTTTCACAAAACCCCACCTCATTCAAAAATAGCCATTAATATGACATGTAAACTATGTTTTTTTTTACTTGCATGATGCAATTGTTAAAATCAATTTGATTAACCAAACTATTTAGTTGGATGCACAACCATGTGATCTCCAAAAATTAAAGTAGTGTCAATAGGTAAGATTCCTATTATTTTTGTATGGGTGGGGATTTATGAAATAATTGGACCAAAATACCCGGGGTTAAGTGACATGAGCCAAAATGTTTGGGGTTTTTTGCAACAAGGACCACAAAATTCGGGGTTTTATGAAATTTACCCTTTGAAGAATATGTCAAATGGGTACGGTGACTCCTTTGAAGACCTTTAAGGATCGTGAGGACGCAGAAAGACCATATGGCACCATCGTCATAGGGTCTTGGGATGTTGAGAGTGCTCCACACTGCAGCCGAGTGTGGACAGTCGAAGAAGAGATGAGCTCTGTTCTCTGCTGTGTCTTGACATCAGGACACTGATCAGCATCGATGACAACATGTTCGTGTAGCAGATTTTCCCAGGTGCTTAGCCTGTCGTTGAGCCAGCCAAAGATCTTCACTTTTCTGGGGCATTTTGAGTTCCATATAAAAGGTGCATTTGGATCAACATATTCGACTTGTGTGAGTCGTCGGTACGCCTCCGTGCTTTGTAGGGGCGATCTCCATCTGTCATGGTTCTCACGTCATGTTCTTCAGTCAGTGTAAGCTGCATGAGAATAGAGAGCAGCGAGAATAGCTCAGATTGAGCCACCGACGTTAGTCGAGGACGCAGGTGCAAATCCAAACTACTACTGAAAACATTCTTCATAGAGATATAGCCTAGTAGTATGGGAGAAAATAGCAGGGTAGGTAGGATGAGGCTAGGGTATTGGAAGTGAGACAAACATCGTGTCAGACAGAGGTTGTAGCCCGATCATCAATGGTGACCTTGGTCATGGAATGGTAGATGCCATGATCCTTGTTAATGATTTTCCAGAGGAAAGAGCAGGAATTTTCAGGGTCCCCAATATCGTGATTAAGGTCATGGTACAGCCATTGTTTCCAAGGTAAGGCAGCAGGTTGGTGAATTTTATCGATGAATTTCATTAAAAGGCAACGATTCTGAGTGTCAAGATCGTTAATGCCTAGGCCACCAGTGGGGAGCTTGCATTTTCCTAGGCGATGAGACACTGAGCGCCGATGCAAGTGTCTTCTCGCCAGATTCTCGATATAATCTTGCGCCATTTTCGCTGTTTTGTTCTGACCAGAAGCGATGAAATCCAGCAGGCAACACAGTGGTCACGCCAATGTGCTTGCACATCTTGTCTTCAATCAGCAACTTCCTATATATTGTTCATAACAGAATCTTTCGAAAAAATATTGTTCATAACAGATGCGGAACTCTATATATATCATTGATAGAGCTAAAGAACACAATCAATTAGTAATAGATTTGCTCCTCATCAATTGCGTAAAAGAGGGCATCAATTGCATTCATATGAAAACCAACAAACCTTTGTTCAAACAAAAAACATCAACCCAAATCCTTTCTTGAACAATTATCTACTTCTTCCAGAACACTGAAATGATCAAGGCAAAGATGACAATAAAAGCATACAGGGAAAACGAGGCCCAATCTACGCTTTCTGCCGCCTCGCTCTCCCTTGCATCCAAAATCTTGGTGATAACCTCCTTAACAATGGAGGGGTGACTCCTCGCGAGACGCTCGACGTCATCTAACGCCATTGTCGCTCTCGTGTTCTGATCGGAAGCGATGAATTCCAGGCACATCATCTTGAGCTTGCCGCACCGATGCTGCTCTGCTAGCGCCAGCATCGGCAACACGGTGCTCACGCCGATGTGCTTGCACATCTCGTCCTCAATCAACGACTTCAGGTCCTTCAGATCGTACCGGTCTGCTGTCAGAACCCTGTTCTGCATCGTCTGTATCAGGTGTGTGCGACGACTCTTCATCGGACGGTTGGCAAGGAGAGATACCGTTTCGCCAAGATCGACGGCTCTCAGCTGCTAGTAGTATTATTCACCGTCTGTTGCCAGTTACTGTTATCTTTCACCTTGTTTCGTTATTTTACAGCTGGGATGCCAGCTACATGCTGTAATAATTCAGATGCTACTTAAGCAGACCGGGCGTAGAGATAAGGTAGCGAAGAGAATGCTTTAGCCATAGGGTAAAGTAGCTGCAGTCTCTGAACTCAAGTTATCCCCAGTTCGTATCAATACAACTCCGGTTCCGATCCAGATTTCAGTTGATTTCCTTGCTGTTTTGCCTGTCCTGTTTTCTTGTTCGAGTTCTTCAGTCGACTGGGGCTGACAATTGGTAATCAGAGCTATCGGTTCTTGGCCAAAAATTTTTTTTCCCACCCAATCCCAGTCCACCAAGAGATTCTGCCATGGTTTGAGAGCAATTCATCGTCTCTCTGTAAAATCCCAGGTAGTTTTTCACCATCCTTTCCTACACGACATTTGGCAGGAGATTTCTGTTCGAATCCAGGTTGCTGCGTGTCCATCCGACGCCAGTGTAAAATCCCTAGGGTTTGTGCGGAGACCTCGATCTGTGGAGGCGCTGGCGGTGAGCAGATTCAGGTCAAGGTAGCAGGATTCGTTCTGTGGAAAACCGAGACCGATCTCTGCTCAAGGAAGGCGGAAGCTCCGGTGTTCAGGCAAACTGGCGGAAGGGTTTCCCTGAGCTGTCCTGAACGCACCTGAATCCTCGGTCATACTGACCATGTCGATCTCAGGGGAGAAGGATGAAGGCGTTGTGGCGGCGGTAGAATCACTCAAGAAAGAAGCAGCTTCCACCTTGGCCAGGTTGGCGGCGCTGGAAACTTCTGGATCTGCAGTCATCAAGAAGGTAGACTCTTTGGAGGCCAAATTGGGTGATATCCATGCTCTTCTTATTCAGATGAACACTGACACTGAATTTGGTAGCGTCCCACGCACACACTACTCTTTATCTGGTACACCCCAACCACTGAACCCTCAACCCCCACCACAGCTTACTGAAGAAGAAATGAACTTCTTGAAGAGGCAGGAAGCTGCTGGCAAAATCACATTGCACCATCAGCCATTTCATTTCACCAATGAATTGGATCCCAATGCTACAACCTCAGGCCCAAAAGATAATGGCCACACAGTTAAACTGTTTGAGCACACCAAAACAGAGACCCATACTCCTGATGGTATACCACAACCACAAACAACTACTCAACCTCAAGCCCCACCCTTGCAACAACACACACTGAGGCACAATGATAACTCAAATTGGTCTCACAACAACAGTTTCAGCCTTTCCATTGCTAGGCCAAAACTAGATTTCCCTACCTTCTCTGGTGACAACCCTATGGGCTGGATCAGGCAATGTGAAAAATACTTCCTTTTAGCAAGTGTTCCCTTAGACATTTGGGTATCTCTTGCCACATTGCACTGTCATGGCCCTGCTGATCATTGGTGGAGGGGTTTGAGAACTCCAACAACACAAATGTCTTGGTCCACATTCTGTCCACTAGTTCTGAACAGGTTTGCCTCTGTCAGTAACTACAATGTTGTTGGGGAATTTCATCAAACCAAGCAGACAACATCTGTCAGTGATTATATTCTCAAATTTGAAGAGATCATGGCCACTGTTCAAAGAGCTCATCCAGAAATGACTGAATATTATTATGTAATGGCTTTTGTTGCTGGGCTGAAAGATGTGATAAGACACAACCTCATTCCTCACAAGCCATTGACACTGTCTGATTGTTATTGGAGAGCCAAGGAACTGGAAAAAGGAGCATTACTGAAAAGACCCCAATTTCCTCAAACATTTCCATACCAGCGCCAGGTCAACAACAACCAACCTCAACAGCAAAGACCAGCAATCACCACTCCAGCTACACAGCAACAGCCTCAGTCACAACCACAGAAAGACCCTAAGAAGTGTTGGGGATGTGGTGAACCTTGGACACCTCAACATAGGAATGTATGCAAGTTCAAAAGAGCCATTAATGCAATGGCTATGGATCCTGATAATTGGTTGGCAGTGGAACAACAAATGGAGGAAGAAGCTACATTTGAAGATGCTATTGGTGAAGCCATGCAGGACCATAACCTGATGATGCTATCTGCTCAAGCTGCCCAAGGATCAACTTCTGTTGCAACATTTTCAGTGTTAGTTCATATTGGTGGAAGACAAGCAGTGGCTTTAGTAGACAGTGGCAGCACAGATACATTCATTGACTCTTCCTTTGCCAGCAAATGCAACTGTCTTATAAAGTCAACAACACCCAAGAAGGTTAAAGTGGCTGGAGGAGGTTTCTTGGAAACTGGAGCTCATCTCTCTCACTGCAATTTCTCTATACATGGGGAGAAATTCTCACATGACTTCAAGCTGTTACCACTGAAAGGCTTTGATATTGTTCTTGGATGTGACTGGATCTTAACTCACAGCCCATTAACAATTGATCTTGAAAACAGATTGATCTCCATCAACAAGGACAGACAGAGGACTGTTACTTTCCCTGATCATAACATTACTGCATCTTATAAGGTCATTAATTGTGCTGAAATGCTAAAGTTATGTGAGAATTCTACATCAGGCTATGTACTGCACCTTACCTCAATATCTGCTGAAAACCACCAGCCATCACTACTCATACCTGCTGAAATTGTAGCCATCATGCAGCAATTTTCTGATGTTTTCAGTGAACCTGTGGCTTTACCTCCAGCAAGAGATTGTGACCACAGAATTCCATTGAAGGAAGACAGTAAAGCTCCTAATATCAGACCTTACCGTGTTCCTCACAAGCAAAAAGATGAAGTGGAGCGTCTGATCCAAGAATTATTGAAGGCAAATTTTATCAGGCCCAGCTCCAGCCCCTACTCATCTCCTCTAATTCTGGTTAGGAAAAAAGATAAAACATGGAGAGTTTGCATTGATTACAGATGGCTGAATTCCCAAACAATTAAGAATAAATTTCCCATTCCTGTGATAGAGGATCTATTGGATGAATTATTTGGTGCAGTCATATTCACAAAACTGGACTTGAGATCAGGCTATTATCAAATCAGAATGCACCCTGATGACATACACAAAACAGCTTTCAGGACTTACTTTGGGCACTTTGAATTTGTTGTAATGCCATTCGGATTAACAAATGCACCTGCCACCTTTCAAGCCTTGATGAACAAGCTTTTTGGCCCTTATCTGAGGAAGTTTGTACTGGTTTTTTTTGATGATATCCTAATTTACAGCAAGTCACCTGAGGAGCATCAAGAACATCTCAGAATTGTACTGCAAATACTGAGAGAAAACTGCTTGTCAGTAAAGAAGAGTAAATGTTCTTTTGCAGAACCTCAAGTGGACTATCTAGGCCATGTGATCAGTGCAACTGGAGTAGCAACAGACCCAACAAAAATCTCTGCAATCCTAGATTGGCCACTGCCACAAACTATAACAGAATTAAGAGGTTTTCTGGGCATATGTGGCTATTACAGAAGATTCATCAAAAACTATGGCATTATATGTAGACCATTACATGATCTCCTCAAGAAAGACTCATTTTTTTGGACTGACAAACAAACTGAAGCATTCAGGCAATTGAAGCACTGTTTATCTTCTGCACCAGTACTGGCCTTACCAGATTTCACCAAGCCATTCATTTTGGAAACTGATGCCTCAGGTACTGGCATAGGAGCAGTATTAATGCAGAACTCAAGACCCATTGCTTACTACAGTCAGTCATTAGGCCAAAAAGCTGCTGCTGACTCAGTGTATAACAAGGAAGCCATTGCAATACTAGAAGCATTAAAGAAATGGAGACACTATTTCTTGGGATCAGAGTTGATCATTAGAACTGATCACCAAAGCCTAAAGTATATGATGGACCAGAGGCTCACTGAAGGGGTTCAACATAAACTCATGCTTAAACTGTTGGAATTCAACTACAAGATAGAATATAAAAAGGGTAAAGAAAATATTGTAGCAGATGCCTTATCAAGAAGAAACCACTCTTGCAGTGCTATATCCATGGTCACACCAACCTGGACTGAAGATATTGAACTCAGTTATCAGCAAGATGAATATTGCAAGCAGCTACTCACTGAACTAGCAATCACAACCAACAATACCTCTGATTATACACTTCATGCTGGAGTCCTAAGATACAAAGGCAGAATATATGTAGGCAATGACCAAACCCTAAGGACAAAAATTCTGAAATCCCTGCATTCTTCAGCAGTTGGAGGACACTCTGGGATCAAGGCAACATACCACAGGGTCAAACAAATTTTTTTCTGGCCAAATCTAAAGAAAGATATAGAACATTTTGTTTCTACTTGTGCTATCTGTCAAAGGGCCAAAGGAGAAACCTGTAAGTATCCAGGCATGCTTGAGCCCCTACCAATACCTGACATGGCTTGGTCACATATCTCATTGGATTTCATAGAAGGGTTGCCAAAGTCAAATGGGAAAGATGTCATTCTGGTTGTTGTTGATAGATTGACAAAATATGCACATTTCCTCTCCTTGTCTCATCCATATAATGTCCAGCAAGTGGCTCAACTACTTATTGACAACATTGTTAAACTACATGGGCCTCCTGCAGCTATTGTATCTGACAGAGACAGAATTTTCACAAGTGATCTCTGGAAGGCAATATTCAAGGCATTCAGGGTTGATTTGCATTTCAGCTCTGCACACCATCCACAAACTGACGGCCAGACAGAGAGAGTTAATCAATGCCTTGAGAATTACTTAAGATGCATGGCTTTCAATGAACCGAAAAAGTGGCATTCTTGGTTATCTCTAGCAGAGTGGTGGTACAACACTACTTACCACACCTCTCTTAAGTGTTCACCATTCCAAGCACTATATGGGTACCCTCCACCACTTATCAGTACAGTATTGGTACCAGGTCCAGAATCACCTGCAGTTGATTTCTTGGCTGAAAAGCAGAACATGCTCACTCATCTCAAATACAACTTGTCCCAAGCCCAGGCAAGAATCAAGAAATATGCTGATAAGAAGCGCAGTGAAAGGTCCTTCAATGTAGGAGACATGGTCTACTTGAAGTTCCAGCCATATAGGCAAGCTGCTTTTGGAATCAGGAACAATCTCAAACTGGCCACAAAGTTCTATGGACCATATCTGATTCTGCAAAAAATTGGGAATGCAGCATATAAGTTGCAATTACCAGCTTCAGCACAAATTCATCCTGTTTTCCATGTAAGCCAGCTCAAACGGCACATTGGTGAAAAAGCTGTTCCTCACCCAGATTTACCACTGGTTACTTCTGAAGGTTATATCAAGACAGCACCAGCATCAGTGCTAAGTACTCGTTCAGTTCCAAGTGGAATGACTGTCAAACCACAGTGGCTAGTAAAGTGGACAAATCTTTCTGTTGAAGATGCAACATGGGAAGACGCCACATTTATCGAAGCTTCTTTTCCAGATTTCTATCATGCTACACTTAAGTCATGGTTCCCAGAAAAATATCCTTGAGGACAAGGATGATCTCAAGGGGGAGGGGTTGTCAGAACCCTGTTCTGCATCGTCTGTATCAGGTGTGTGCGACGACTCTTCATCGGACGGTTGGCAAGGAGAGATACCGTTTCGCCAAGATCGACGGCTCTCAGCTGCTAGTAGTATTATTCACCGTCTGTTACCAGTTACTGTTATCTTTCACCTTGTTTCGTTATTTTACAGCTGGGATGCCAGCTACATGCTGTAATAATTCAGATGCTACTTAAGCAGACCGGGCGTAGAGATAAGGTAGCGAAGAGAATGCTTTAGCCATAGGGTAAAGTAGCTGCAGTCTCTGAACTCAAGTTATCCCCAGTTCGTATCAATACAACTCCGGTTCCGATCCAGATTTCAGTTGATTTCCTTGCTGTTTTGCCTGTCCTGTTTTCTTGTTCGAGTTCTTCAGTCGACTGGGGCTGACATCTGCGGCCAAGAGCAAGCCCTCGGCAAGCAGTGCTCCTTCTTCCCGTGAGTTGAATGGCATCGTCTCCGGCAACGTATCGGTGTACATGTAATGCAGCAGAGCCTTGAACGCCTCCGGATTCATGTCGCAGATGCGGATGTAGCTAGTGCTCTCCTCCTTGGTCGGGCTGTAGAAATCCGCCTTGAAAACCGGCGACCGGGCTGCGAACACGAGCTTGTGCGCGGCGAACAGCTCGCCGCACACCTGGAATTCCACGTCGGCGCCTTCCTTCGTCTCGAGGAGGCGGCGGAGGTCGGTGTGCAGCCCGGAGACAGACGGCGTTGCTCCGGCGGGGCAGACGGCGGCGGCGCCATTGCTGCGGCAGATGATGTGCTCGGCGGGTGAGAGGAGAACGGCGGCGCCGCGACGGCGAAGTCGCATCGGATGGTGAAGCGGTCGTGCTTGAAGAACTTCCACTCGTCCTGGTTCTCAAGTGCGAGGAAGCGCGGCAAGCCCAGACCCGTCTGCGGCTTGACGAAGACTCCGGTGAGCGCGGGGGACACGAAGCGCGGCGGCCCGCCGCCCACCTCGTGCAGCATGAACTTGCACACCTCCACGCGGACGTTGCCGGCAGCGACGGCTCCGGCATCGTCAGCGGCGTCGTCCATCCAGAGGTAGACGGACATGGCGTCGGCGTCGCTGGCGAAACCGCCCGTTGGGGTAGTAGCAGATGCGCCAGGAGTGGCCGCCGGCGACGATGGCGTCGGACCTGAAGCGCTTGCCGTTGGAAAGCTTACTCTTGCTCTCCGAGTAGCTGCGGATGTCCAACGTCAACATCCTCAAGGATCGCGGTGGTGGGTTCGTCATGGTCGGCGCCGACGACGGCATGGCAGAGATCCCCACGAGAACGGCGGACGCGCGTGTTGCTCTTGCTTGATGGACAAGGATTTTGTGGACTACTAGGATCAGGAGATCGTGTTGTTGTCGTTAATCGCGCGTGATCTATTGTCATGCGGACCTACCAGAAATCGTACACGTAACGCTAGCAAAACAATTTCGGAAGACAAAAAATTTCGGAGGTTGCCGGAAAACACGAAATTTCAGAAATTTCGGGAATTTCGGAATCAAATTCAAACAAATTTAATTTTTTTGAAAACAATTTGTCAGAAATTCACTAAAAACTAGCACAAATCACTAAAAATCATAGTTTTATATAAAAATGAGTAAACATGCCACTACAATTGATCTATTGTAATACTAATCCGTCAGCTTACGAATTGTACCTAGAGCCAATATGAAAATCATCAAGAACAAGTAGCCAAGTATATTGGCCCTGCGATGGCGCTCCTCCTTGTTCAGCATCCCGGCTCCTCTGTTTCAAATACCACACGACCCAGCATCCTCACCCTGCAGCTTGCCGCTTGAGGTCGTGCTTGTTGGCACTTGGCAAGAGGTCGAGGATGAGAGCGTGGGGATGGAGAAGAGATGGTCAAACTGCTGGCTGGAGAGCGGTGGCGTAGGCGTGCCGCCGCTGAAGTTTTTGTTTCGATGTGGAGGGAAATTGAGTCGATTTAGGGATTCTGGGGAGGTAAAGGGCAGTGCTGGCCCACTGGGCGGGAAACTCGGGCCGATGGCGGGCTGCCACGCGCATTCTGCAAAATTTGGCTGAAAAATTTTGGCCGAAATGTTTTTTTTTCGGACCGCACCGTCGACACGAAATTTCAGATATTTTGGTGAAATTTCACCGAAATTGTTTTCCTAGACGTAACGTAGTCGATAAGATTCTTTTTGTTTTTCAGAGAACGTAAGGTAACGAATCAAGGAATAATATATATCAATCAAGCCTATTGAAGATATAGTGCTCCGAGCAAAAGCATGTGGAAGGCCGGCTATCTTACCTGCCATAGAGGAGGAGGGACAAATCATTACGTAACAATTCTCCTGTACCCCAGTTATCTTTATCTTTGTAAATGAACTCTCTACTACCTTAATGAAAAGGCAGTGCTCCTGCCTATTTTTCAAAAAAAAAAAAAAATCAATCAAGCCTATTTAACTTCCGATGTTTATAGACGATTCATATTGTATAGATTAATATGTACGAATAATCGATAGAAAGGGTAGATCAATGCTGGATGTGCAATTACCAGGCTGACTGTCTTTAACATGACTTTAGTAGCATTATTACACCAATGAAGCTACTCGTAGCTAGTCTATCAATAGTATTTAAGGCCTTGTTTGTTTACCTAATCCAGCTTATTTTCTTCACAACAGCTTATTCTCCGACTAAGCACATGTTCATTTTGTGACTAACTATTCTTTTCGTGTAAACAATGTTTAATAATATCAAGACACACATTTAACTTTATCAATTTGAAATAGTCATTATTTCTTACATATGTTCATTCCTATGTTATAGGCATTCTTGTAATGTTGCAATAGTCATTCTATGCTGGACGCAGCATGGCTCCATGGACATGGCAAATCGCTTGGAATTTTTTATCATTGATGATGACGGGCCACCAGTGAAGCCAGTCGTCGCCGCATGCCAATTAATGAGCCGTTTGTGCACATAACAGAGAATACTGGGGGACATCAGCCCATGTGTTCACAGAGTAATTTCCCATGCATGTTTTTATATGTTGAACTAGATAATACCAACATTGCAATGGTTAGCTAACAATGAGACAAAAACAACATATTGGTTAGCTAACAATGAGACAGTCTCAATAGTCCATATGGAAATCACAAAACATTTATATTCAAAAAGCCAGCAGCATAAATTGTCAAATATTTTGATCAGCTAAAAAGAATATATCTTAGAGCGAAGTGATGTCAATCAAAATATAAACGTGAAACCAGTAATCTATGATGATGATCTCCTACATCCGAATCTGGATGAGTATTTGACAACAGAGCGGAAAATTCTAGCTAGACGCTCCACATCTTCGGTCGCCATGAAAGTTTTTGTGCCCCTTCAAAACATGATGAATTCTAGTCCTGCCTTGTTAAGCTTCCAGTTCCGGTAGAGGACTGGTTACCCTTGACCATTGCCGACATATGGATAATGGAACACCCGTGCAGGTAGTGTACAAGCCCCAAACTCTTTTTTCTTTCTTGAACAATTATCTACTTCTTCCAGAACACCGAAATGATCAAGGCAAATATGACAATAAAAGCATACAGGGAAAACGAGGCCCAATCTACGCTTTCTGCCGCCTCCCTCTCCCTTGCATCCAAAATCTTGGTGATCACCTCCTTAACAACAGAGGGGTGACTTCTCGCCAGACGCACGACGTCATCTAACGCCATTGCCGCTCTTGTGTTCTGATCGGAACCGATGAATTCCAGGCACATTTTCTTGAGCTTCCCGCACCGATGCTGCTCCGCGAGCGCCAGCATCAGCAACACGGTGCTCACGCCGATGTGCTTGCACATCTTGTCTTCAATCAACGACTTCAGGTCCTTCAGTTCGTACTGGTCCGCCGCCAAGAGCAAGCCCTCGGCTAGCACCGCCCCTTCTTCCCGAGAGTTCAACGGCATAGTCTCCGGCAACGTGTCGGTGTACATGTAATGCAGCAGAGCCTTGAACGCCTCCGGGTTCATGTCGCAGACGCGGATGTAGCTGGTGCTCTCCTCCTTGGCCGGGCCGAAGAAATCCGCCCTGAAAACCGACGACCGGGCCGCGAGCACGAGCTTGTGCGCGGCGAAAAGCTCGCCGCACACCTCGAAGTCCACGTCGGCGCCTTCCTTCGTCTCGAGGAGGCGGCGGAGGTCGGTGTGCAGCCCGGAGACAGACGGCAGCGCGATCACGGCGGGCGGCTCCGGCGGGGCAGACGGTCTCGCTGCGGCGGGTGGTTCCGGCGGAGCAGATGGTAGCGGCGCCGCCGTGGCGGCCTCAGATGTGCTCCGCAGCGGCGGCGGCGCGACGGTGAAGTCGCACCGGATCGTGAAGCCGTCGTCGTGCTTGAAAAGCTCCGACTTCTCCAGCTTCTCATGCGAGACGAAGGGCGACAGGCCCAGCCCCGGCTTCCGCCTGCCGAAGTCATCGGTGAGCGTGTGGGACCCGAAGCGCGGCGGCCCGCCGCCCAGCTCGTGCAGCGTGAACTTGAACTCCACGCGGACGTCGCCGGCGACGGTCCCGGCGTCGTCCATCCGGAGGAAGACGGAGATGCCGGCGGCGGCGTCCTCGCTGCTGCCGAACCCGTTGGGGTAGTAGGAGAGCCGCCAGGAGTGGCCGCCAGAGACGAGGGCGTCGGACCTGATGCATTTGCCGTTGGGAAGCGTCTTCTTGGTCTCCGAGTAGCTGCGGATATCCATCGTCAACGTCTTGAAAGATCGCGGCGGCGGCGGCGGCGGCAGCATCGTCGACGCCGACGACATGGCAGATCGAATCGATCCCCCCTGGAACTGCGGACGTGTTTCTCTTGCTTGATGGATAAGGATTTGTAGATCGCCTGTAGCCGACTAGGATCAGAGATCGTGTTGTCGTGAATCGCGCGTGATCTGTGATGTATAGGACCTCCCAGAAATCGTAGGTGCACGTAATCGATAAGAATTCTTCTTTTTTAAGAGAGAGAACGGTAAGGAATAAAAGGAATATATCAAGCATATTTTAACCTCCCATGTTTAGACGATTCGCATGTCGAATTAGACCAACGCTGGAGGTACAAGGTAGCAAGGTGACTGTCTTTAACTGTCACGAGTCTTAGTAGCATTACACAGAAGAAAAAAAGGTTTTTGTACCCCTTCAAACATGATGAATTCCAGTCAAAAAATATAAGTGAAACTGGTCATCTATGATGAAGATCGAAGAATTGCTTGGTGTCTGCCTCTGCCTCTCCTGCATCCAAAATATGGATGAGTAAAGTACTTCCTTACAACAGAGAGGAAAATTCTAGCTAGACACTCCACAACTTCGGTTGCCGTGAAAGTTTTTGTACGGGGCTGTCTAGATGACATCCGGGTATTTGAAAGGACCCCAACACCCGAGCACAAAACAAACAAGAAAAACCCAAAAAAGTATCAACCTAAATTCAGGTATTTCAGCAAAAGCCAGCACCCGAATTTCAAATTCTCTCAGAATAACCAGAAATGAACTAAACCAGAATTCAGGTAAGTTCTGGGCACCCGAATTTTGAAGTTTGAGTTTTGAATTTGAAGTCTGTAATTTTTTTTGAATGAGACACTATAAATAAAGAAGAAAACAAAATATTTAGCCCAGATCATTTTTTAGTTGCTGCGATCTGATGTGCAGAACTCTAACACCAATGGGCAAACAAAAGCAGATTGTTGAATCAAGAAAATAACAAGCAGAAGAAAATTAACAGCATATGACCAGTTTTTGACTAAACTTTGGTACCAGGTTGTTCATGGAAACGCCATAAACATCCAGCTTGAAAAGACACATCTACTTATATAAGTTCTTAGCGCATTAGTGCTACATATAGTTACTGCTATAAAGTTTCACTTCAACACAGATTGTAAGCGACACCTACAGATAACAGATGAGCAGGATAACAAAGAGCAGTTACTTGCTCTGAAAGCTTGAAGGCAGTTTCTTAAGACTTGTAAACATTTGACAACTCAGGACTGACATTAGCTTCGGCTTTGCAACGCACAAATCTTTCGAAAGCATAGAACTTCTGTCTATCCAGGACTTTAGCATCACCTTCACTTACTGTGCAAACATATATGTTTCCATTTGAAGAAGCTGAAATCTTGAAATCATCCTTCCTCAGGAGAAAGCTTGTAGCAGAAGTGGCAATGTACAGCTCGACCTTCACCTCGCGCTTCACTTTCTCCACACACAAACAACAGCTTCTCACACTCTTCTTCAAGGTCAATACTAAAGTACTCATGGATTGGATCAGCAGTGTCAACAGAGTACTCTGCTTCATCAAAAGTACTCCTGCTTCAGTTTGCCAACCTTATCCATCCTCCTGGCACCATTTGCAGACATTTCAGGTCAGTCAAAAGATTGATAGAATACAGGCTAACTAAATTACTGTATAGTTGAACAAGATATTAGGGAACCTTCCTATAAAAAATAACACAATGAAATGTAAAAGAAATAGCAGAATTGTTTAATGGATAACAAAGTTACAAAGGGTTCTTGTGACCTAACGCAATCTCAAAAAACCAAAATTCAAAATTTACAAACATTTATTATGGAATACAGAATTACAAATTATTAGGGGGGCCTCATCCAGTCTCACAAAACCAGAAAATCAAATTTTCAAATATTTATTATGGTCTACATATTACAGCAACATCTCTTATGGTCTACATATTACTGGAACACCTCGATCCAACAAATAAAACATATCAAGTTTTCAGAGATTTATTATGGATAGCAAAATAACAAAGATCATGGGAAACTGATCCAATACCACAAAGTCAAAAATTCGAACAAAAAATGTTAATTACAGTACTATTACACAATCGTTACACCTAAACTGAAGGTGTAATTAAGGACCAAACACACTGTACATTTGTACAAATTACATTTCGAATTAGTAAAATGCCAAAGCATCTAAGCCCAAAATAGAACCTATGATAGCATGATTAAAGAATGTTCCCTAATGACACTCAACTATAAGTACACAGGCCAGGTATTATTAACTGACAACAAATTTCTAACCTGATGACCATGAAATAAAAGCTGAAGTAGACATAACTAAAACTCATGGAGACAAAAAGCTGAAGTAGACATAACTAAAACTCATAGAGACAAACTATAAACTGAACATAATTGTGCACGTTGGTTCTTAACCCCACTACAACCTAATGTATGATATTTTAAAACTCAACACTATTCTTTAGAATTTATTTATGAAAAACGAATTAACAGATTCTGGTAACTTATCTCAATCCCACAAAGGCAAATATCACATATTTCACAGATTCACTATGGATAGCAGATTTACGACAAGTCAAATTTTAAAAATTGAACCCAGGTACAATTCAATATCACAAATATTACACCTAAATTTTACATGTAAAAATAGGCCAGAGAGCCTGTATTTTTGCCAAACCCGACCCTAAAGTTTCCCAACTAGCGTGAACAACAAGAACTAAATCAGACACACATATATATAGGATTCAGAAATAGAAGGATTCGAATATATTCCGCGAGGTCAGGTCAACCCTGGAAAGCAACAAACATGGGAATCAACTTCAATCGGCCATCTCCAACTCATCACTATCAAATTAAAATGAAGCAGTTCGCCCTGCCATGGCAACATCTGCATGAGCATGAACTCGCCGTAGTTTAAACTATCAAATCAAAATTAAACAGTTCAAACTATCTTAGGCACCATGAAGTAACAAATGATTTTGTAAAATTCAGTTGATCATAAAGAAGGATTTATTATAGATAGCAGATTTATTTATGGAAAACTAATTAATAGATTCTGGTAACTTATCTGAATCCCACAAAGGCAAATATCAAATATTTCAAAGATTTATTATAGATGGATAGCATATTTGCAAACAATTTGGAACCAAACTCAATACCACAAAGTCAAATTGTAGAAATAAAAACCATGTACAGTTTAATATCACAAAAATTACACCAAAGTTTTACATGTAAAAATAGGCTAGAGGGCATGTATTCTCATATTGGCTGACTGCAATCAATATGTTTCAAAGGCAAACCATCCAGAGCTGTTCAGAAATTTTGTATGAAGACAACATGTTTTTTTTTCCTAACTAGCATGGACAATGAAAACTAGATCACACAAAAAAATATAGAAAGATGTGTACAAAAAATTTCACCAGAGAGTTGAGTATCACTAAATTTACCTGATTGATGAAGATGTAACCACCACATGTGTAATAGTAGGATTCAAAGAGATCCTGCAAGATTAGATCAAACAATATATTAGGGAATCTTCAACACTGATTGTCATAAGATAACACCGGCCTCTTCAACCCTTTGTTTGCAGAATGAACATGAGCTCATTTGCAAGCTTGATTCTAATTCTATGTATGTCCTTAGCTGCTAAGATAGTCAACATCACAGTACGTGGGGACAACCAACACTCTCAAGAATCATCATACTAAATATACAACATTCAATCCTGAAAATTTAAAAACATGCTGAATATGAATATATTGCCAATTAGAAATATAAATGCAAAATGAGAGACCTTTGGAACCTAAACCAATCGGACAAAGTCAAAATTTCAAAACATTTCTATAGAAAGCAAACTAAATGTTTGGGGCCTAATCCAATCCTGCAAACTCAGAATTTCAAAAATTATTTATAAAAGGCAAACTATCAGAGGTTTGGAGCCTAATCCAATCCTAAAAGGTCAAATTTCAAAAACAATCTACAGGAGAAAATTAAAGAGGTTTGGGGCCTAGTCCAGTCCCATAAGGTCAAATTTTCATTAAATAAATACTATAGGAAGCAAAAGATCCGAGGATTGGGGCCTATTCCAATCAGGCAAAAGTCAGAATATCAAAAAATATTATAGGAGACAAAATAACAGAGGTTTGGTACCAAATATAATCTCGCTGAAGTCATGATATCAAAATTTTATTATTGGAAGCAAAATAACATAGATCTGTGGCCTAATACAATCGATCAGACAAGTGAAAACAATGTAAACAGAGAGAAATTCAGTATATTTTCAAGCCATCAAGTTACTTACGTACCACTCTATCGAAAATCGGAAAATCCATGTGGGCCAAAATTAGTATTATGTTGGATCAATTTTTGTTATCTTCTACCCTCCAAAACATCTCATAACTTGCTTGTGTTTCTCTGCAACATAAGGAAATTTAGAAAAAGGTTCAGTTTAACAAACAACAAAGGTTCAGAGGTTCTCCAAGATGGCTTTAAGAATCCTATTAATACATCCAATTAGAGGTTCAATTACCAGCAGCACACATTCAGTATTTAACATGAGCAATTCATTTATAACACAGATAAAAAGCATAACTATTATGATGTAAATTAAAGCTCTCGATTTCCATTCAGATAAACTAAAATACAACAGATTGTATGCTATGAATTATCATCAGCTGTTACCAAATAGCCTCAAGAATCATCTGACGCTGTGGTGCTTAGATAAACCTTTAGAAGATTCTAGCCTAGAGGTCTTCATTCATCATTAAATCTAATTGCAATTGGCTAATAACTAATGAAGCTGTTTGGAGAAGAATTCGAAATCGTGTTGTATGGCTGTATGTGAGGAGTGTACCTTGTAGACCAGCCCAGCGCTGTTAAGTTTCGTGTTAAATCCATGCCCAAAGAACTCGACAAAGCCATCTGGTGAAATAAAAAAAATACACAAATCTGTTCAGTCTCACCAGCAAAGGGAACAGAAGAGGTGGACGGAGACTCCAGATCTGACCACAAGAAAACAATAGGGAGGAGCGGGTATTGGGAAGAGATGGGAGAATGGAGGAGCGCTCACCTTGCTGATGTGTAGAGATAGACGGGGTGCAGGGGTCAGGTGGCCAGGTCGCCTGATCTGGAGGATGGAGGCGGCATCCTGGCGCTAGCACAAATGCAGGCAGGCGACGATGCTGGGTGTTGGTGCTACCGAGCACCACTACTTGCTTGTGTTGGCTGTTGGAGAGCTTGGCCGGCAGGGAACAGAACAGAGGAGAAGTCTTTCAGCTTACTAGCAAAACAGAGGAGTCGAACTAGCTAAAGGTTGTCTAGTTTCATTCATCCAAAAGTCTCATACATAGCTGGTTACATGGCTTTTTATAGCCTTACACCACCGACTTTACTACCAGATTTTTACTCCTATACAAAGGCTAGAGGACTCCAGAATATTTCTACTCAACCGACTTACTCTGATTTTTTTCTCATGCCGGCAGAGTGCTTGAGTGCTCCAGAACTATCTTGTGCCTTTGACTATTGCTACACTAGCACATGCATGTGCTGCCGGCATGCACACAAGCATAAAAATATTACTGCCATATACTGAACACATGCAGCTCATTTACACCATTTGTTTGACTTAGGTGCTCTCTATAGTAGCCTGGAAAATTCCAGAGTTGCTTCACGCCTAAGGAAATGAATTAGTTTCCAACAAACTCCCCCTTAATTCATTTCCTAGACACCCCAATCAGCTCTCTGTTGTGGATAAATTTTTCTTTTGAGAGTGCCTTTGTAAAGATGTCTGCGAGCTGCTCATTAGTCCGACAAAATTCCATTTTGATTTCTCCGCGCTCCATTGCTTCCCGGATATAATGATACTTGATTAAAATATGCTTAGTCCTCTCATTTGTCACCGGGTTCTCAGCAATTGCAATTGCTGACTTGTTGTCACAATATATTGTTGTTGCTTCATTTTGCGGCTCACCGATATCTTCCATTATTCTTCTGAGCCATATAGCTTGCGAAGCAGCTCTTGCGGCTGCTACATATTCTGCCTCCGATGAAGATAAAGCCACAATGTTTTGTTTCTTACTGGACCAAGAACACATACCTGATCCAAGTGAAAAAGCATAGCCGGATGTGCTCTTCATATCATCAAAACAACCAGCCCAGTCGCTGTCAGTGTAACCAATTAATTTTGAGTCTTGGACCGATTTATACCAAATTCCATAGTCTGTAGTCCCTTTTATATAGCGTAGAACTCTTTTCGCAGCGGAAAAATGTAGATGACTGGGACTACACATATACCTTGATAACATGGTAGTAGCGAACATAATATCCGGCCTTGTAGCAGTCAGATATAATAGGCTTCCAACCAAACTTCTGTACTTTGACGGATCAGCCTTGCTTGCACCATCATTTACTTTTTGCTTCTCATTAGGCACCAAAGGAGTTGTGACTGACTTGCAGTCTTCCATTTTAAATTTCTTCAGAATACTTTCAGCATATTTCTTTTGACATATGAATATGCCTTCATCATTCTGAAATATTTCCATACCAAGGAAATAATGGAGCAAGCCAAGATCACTCATCTCATATGTATTCATCATATCAGTCTTGAATTCTTGCATCATTTTTCCATTATTTCCCGTATATATTAGATCATCAACATATAAAGAGACGATGAGAATATCCGTACCTTTCTTCTTGACATATAATGTTGGCTCGCTCATACTCTTCTCAAATCCATTCTTCATGAAATATTTATCAATTTGACTGTACCATGCTCTTGGCGCCTGCTTCAATCCATATAACGCCTTTTTAAGCTTAAAAACCTTGTTTTCTCCCCCTTCAACTGAAAATCCCTCTGGCTGCTCAACATATATTTCTTCTTCAAGATACCCATTAAGAAATGCAGATTTAACATCAAGTTGATAAAGCTTCCATTTCTTCTGAGCTGCTAGAGCAATTATTGTACGAATTGTCTCAAGCCTTGCAACTGGAGCATAAGTCTCAAAGTAATCAATACCTGGCTTTTGCTTAAAGCCTTTAGCAACAAGCCTTGCCTTGTATTTTTGAACCGATCCATCAGGATTAAGCTTGGTCTTATAGACCCATTTAACTCCAATTACCTCACGATCCTTGGGACGATCAACCAATTCCCAAGTATTATTTTTCTCAATCATATGAATTTCCTCTTTCATGGCTTTTACCCAATTTTCATGTTTCTCGGCTTCCTCAAAAGTTTGTGGTTCAATCACAGAAAAGTTGCAAGATTCATAAATTTCTGATAAAGGTTTCAGCCTTACCGGTGTTGAAGGCCCTTCACTAGCTCTTGGGCTAGATCCTTGACTTGAGTCTGAACCATCTTGAATTGGGGCATCAGTTCCTTCTTGATGTTCATCATCAACTTGTGGTTGGTCCATTGAGACGGTTCTAGAAGGCTCCAAATAATTCTTTTGCACCTTCTCTTTTTTCCAATCCCAAGAGGAATTCTCATCAAAAATAACATCTCTGCTAATGACAATTTTCTTTTTCTCCAAATTATAAAGCCGATAGCCTTTAGTGCCATTAGCATAACCAACAAAGATGCAACGCTCACTTTTAGTGTCAAATTTTGTTCTCTTTTGTGCTGGCACTTGAGCATAACAGATGCAACCAAATACTTTCATATGACTGATGACAGGCTTTTGACCAAACCAAGCTTCATAAGGTGTACGATTTGGAACAGCCTTGGTTGGGCTTCTATTTAAAATATAAACAGCAGTATTAACAGCTTCAGCCCAGAAGGATTTAGGCATACCTTTTTCTTGAAGCATAGAATTAGCCATGTCATCAATTGTACGATTTTTTCTTTCGGCAACTCCATTTTGTTGAGCACTGTAGGCTGCAGTTAGTTGCCTTCGGATGCCAACACTGTTACAATATTCTTCAAATTCATTAGAGACATATTCTCCTCCTTGATCGCTCCGAAGCACCTTGATTTTTCTGTTGCTTTGATTTTCCACCATTGCCTTGAACTTTATGAAAATACCAAGTGCTTCAGATCTCTCTTTTAGAAAATATACCCAAGTCATTCTTGTATAATCATCAATAAAAGTGATAAAATACCAGTGATGCCCTTCTGACATTGTTGGTACTTTACCAACTATGTCACTGTGCACCAACTCCAGTGGTGCTTTTGCACGCCATGCTCCAGTGCGTGGAAAAGATGCACGAACTTGTTTACCAAAAATACAACCTTCACATGGATCAGACTTCAACTCAATATAGGGTAAGCTATGGACCATACCTTTTGCCCTCAATAATTTCAAGGCTCTGTAGTTGAGATGACCAAATCTTTTGTGCCATAAATCAGAGAAATCACCGGCTTCACTCCTCATAACAAGCTGAGATGGATGATTCATTCTCAATAGAAAATTCCGATTTTTCTCCATTTTCACTTTGGCAATAAGACGATTTCCATTTTTACGGTCCCAGATTTTGCAGCAGAAATCTTCAAAATAGACTGCATACCCATGTTCTAGAAGTTGCCCAACACTCAGCAGATTCTGCTTTAGATCAGGCACCAACAGAACATCTTTGATAAACTTTGGACCGTCTTCAGTCTGAACAGCAACAGAGCCCTTACCTTCGCCTTGCGCTATGGAGCCATTCCCCATCCGAATTTTTGCTTGATGTGATGAATCCACATCTTGAAATATTTTTGGGTCGGAAGCCATGTGGTTTGTGCAACCACTATCGATGACCCAAACATCATCATCTTCTCCTTGTGCAGTGTGGCAAGAATAAACCAACTCTTCTGAACTTTCCTTTTCTTCAGAAAAATTAGCTCGAGTATCATCTCGAGTTCGACAAAATTTTGCAATATGACCCTTCTTTTTGCATTTATTGCATGTCTTATTTTTCCAGCATCTATCTGTGGAATGATTAGTTTTTTCACAAATATCACACCACAGATTAGAACTGGACGTACCTCTATTTTGGGATGGCTCCTTCTGCGTATCTCGCCTTGGAAAATCCCTTTTCTGAAATTTCCCATGAAACTTTGAATTCTTGGACTTGAAGCTCAACTTTGACTGAAATGCGCTCTCTATGGAGCTCCCTGAATTTCCTTCACGCTGCAATTTTCTTTCTTCATGGGACTCCAATGAGCTCATTAGTTGCTGAACAGTGAGAGTAGCCAAATCTTTTGACTCTTCAATAGCAGCAACAATGTACTCATATTTCTCAGGCAGACTTATTAAAATCTTCTCAACTATCTTCTGATCATTGATCTGTTCTCCATAAGTACGCATCTGATTTACCACTTCAATTACTCTTGAGAAATAGTCTTTTACCTTCTCATTTTCCTTCATTTGTAAATTCTGAAATTGCCTTCTCAGAGTTTGCAGCTTCACAGCGAGTACCTTTTTAGACCCCTGGAACTCCTCCTTTAATGTGTCCCATGCCTCTTTTGAAGTCTTCGCGCCAATGATCCGCGAAAATAAGTTATCAGCAAGACCCTGTTGTATCAGAAACAAGGCCTTGGCATCCAACATTTGGTCCTTAGACAGAGTTTTCTTTTGCTCTGCCGTAAGAACATCTCCTTCTCCATATGTCTTGTAGCCCTCCTCAACAATATTCCATAATCCCTGCGATAGTAGCAATGTACGCATCTTGATACTCCAAAATTCATAATTCTCACCTGCAAACACAGGCACCATTGTTTGCGTCATCCCGACGCCTGAATCTGAAGCCATCTCCTCGGCTTCACCGAACTTCCGATGCGCCGTGCTACCTCGCTATTTTGAAACTCAAACCTGGAGGCTCTTGATACCAGTTGTTGGTGCTACCGAGCACCACTACTTGCTTGTGTTGGCTGTTGGAGAGCTTGGCCGGCAGGGAACAGAACAGAGGAGAAGTCTTTCAGCTTACTAGCAAAACAGAGGAGTCGAACTAGCTAAAGGTTGCCTAGTTTCATTCATCCAAAAGTCTCATCCATAGCTGGTTACATGGCTTTTTATAGCCTTACACCACCGACTTTACTACCAGATTTTTACTCCTATACAAAGGCTAGAGGACTCCAGAATATTTCTACTCAACCGACTTACTCTGATTTTTTTCTCATGCCGGCAGAGTGCTTGAGTGCTCCAGAACTATCTTGTGCCTTTGACTATTGCTACACTAGCACATGCATGTGCTGCCGGCATGCACACAAGCATAAAAATATTACTGCCATATACTGAACACATGCAGCTCATTTACACCATTTGTTTGACTTAGGTGCTCTCTATAATAGCCTGGAAAATTCCAGAGTTGCTTCACGCCTAAGGAAATGAATTAGTTTCCAACACTGGGCTCAGCTGGCCGTGGTTGTGGGCGCCGGTAGACGACGACGGGTTGGCAGGAACAGATCTCGCGCATGAATCAAATCACTTTAATCCTTACAAAATCGACTCAAAATCCAACAAAAACTGAATACAAATCGGCGAATCGCCTCAGCCCGACTCAGGAGCCAAATCCCGGCGGAGAAAGCGATGATCTCGAAATAAACAGGCGGAAATGAACAATCACAATCTACAGCACAAAATCAAAACGGAGCAACGCCAAAAGAGTCACAAATAGGAAAACAAACCACATCATGAGTGGTAGGTGGAGCGATAAGATCTCCACGACTAACCGGAAGTTCGCCGGCGATTCTCCTCTGCTAAACCCTAGCGGAGGCGAAGCAACGAGCTCAAAACGAGCAGGCGGAAATGAAGCGACCAGCAGTCCAGCACGAACAGAAGCGCCAACAAAGAGGAGTCCACACGTCATACAGAAGCTAAATCGGACAGCCGCAAAGCGCCAGCAGAAGACATCTTGCGGTCAGAAATTCGGGTGACGGAGGGTCACGGAATACCCGGGCAGAATTTAGCAATCCCCTTTTGTACCCCTTCAAACATGATGAATTCCAGTCAGGCCTATTAGGCTTCCAGCTCTGGTTGGTGGTAATCCTCGACCATCGCCAACATATGGAACACGTTGCCCGCGATGGAGTGCCCCCTCCCCCAACAGCCGGTGAAGAAGCTCCAAGCCCTTTTATTCTTTAGTTGAAACTTTCTAAAATGCTGTTGAAATTTATTGATAACGAACTGACACTTTCCGAAACCAAGTTTGAACTCCTTTGAGGAAAAACTTTCTTAAATCGAGTTGAAACTTTCTGAAATTGAGTTGAAACAATATTTAACTAACTTACAAATACTACCAGTAGGGGTTAATAATCGCATGTGGGCTCATTACCTAGCGTCTGAGTTGTGCCGGAGGCTCCCTTAATTACTATAGGTAGTGGGACTTCCTTATGCTCTTTTTTTATCCTTGCCTTCCTTGGGGGAAGCCCACCAAAGCAGGATTTCGGGCAGTCTTCGGGTGGACGATATCCTAACCTTGCTTCTTGACGGTCTGCTTATTTCTGTTCTAACGTGCCACTATTTACGACGAGTTTCTAATGGATCTAGGAAGGATAAAATGCAAATGCTTTGAATGGAAGCCTCGGTAAACGGTGGCAGTAACTCTAACTTTCCTAATGTAGGGTGACATCTTGAGTAGAATTGTTATCTACCTTGCTAGGAACATGGCCCGATCCCAAAAACATGCTTACAAATCACTTGGGACACTCAAAAAAGATCAAGAAAAAGTGAATATCACAGGACCATAGTCGGCATTCAGTTCTCCAGCTTGGCAGCAACACTGAGTGCTATATAATAAAAAAATTGTTATCATGCAGCTAAGTTTTGAGTTTTAATCATATATAGCCTAAGACGCTCTGTTCTTTATCTTGTTACGTAATATATAATCAACAAAGGAATAAGAGTAAAACAAATATAAACAGAGTTTGCTTTGTAAAGGAATTGAACTGGTCTCTAGCCATAGTACATAAGGGAGCTGGTACTACATATGAGAACCGCAAAACCTTTATTATATGAAAAGATCAGAAGCATGCTTTTATCAACATATAAAAGGAATAAAATAGAGCGACTAAGCCAATGGCAAAGATGGAAGTAAAAGAACAAAAGATGAATACTTTCTCCATCTTGCTGCTGATCTGAGGATTCCGTGGCATCTCCTGTCTTGCACCCAAAACCTCGACGAGTACGTCCTTGATAACAGAGGGGCAAGTTCTCGCCAGACGCTCCACATCTTTGGTCGACATGATTCTTTTCGTGTCGCTTATAGAAGGGATGAATTCCAGGCACATCTTCTTAAGCTTCCAGCACCGATGGGTCTCCGCCACCGCTAGCATCTGCCACACTGTCCTTACATTGATGTGATTGCACAACTTGTCCTCAGTTTTAGACTTGAGGCCTTTCAGGTCATACCGATGTGCAGCCCCGAGCAAATCCAGGGCTAAGATGGCTTGTTTCCCCATCTCCGGCAACGTGTCGGTGTAAATGTAACGGAGAAGAGCCTCGAACGCTTTCGGATCCATGTCACAGATGTAGCTAGTGTGGTTCTTCTTCTTCGTCGAGCCGAAGAAATCTCTCTTGAAAACCGATGACCGGGCGGCGAGCACTAGCTTGTGCGCGGCGAAGATCTTGCCGCGCACCTCAAAATTCACGTCTGCCCCTTCCTTTGTCTCGAGGAGGCGACCGAGATCCGCGTGCAGCCCGGGATCAGTCTGGATGGGTGGCGGAGGAACCCTCGCTTCCGGCGGCGACAGCATCTCGACTGATGGCTCCGGCGATGCGGAAGGCGGCGTCGCCGCCATCTCGACTGATGGCTCCGGCGATGCGGAAGGCGGCGGCGCCGACATCTCGACTGATGGCTCCGGCAGGGCAGAAGGCGGCGGCGTCGCCACGCCGTGATCGGTCGAGATGGTGAACTCGCAGCCGATGGTGAAGCGATCGTGTTCCAAGATTCCGGATTTCTCCAGGTCCTCCAGCGTGACGAAGCGCTCGAAGCCGAGCTCCTCCACCCGGCGACCACCGAAGTTGCCGACAAACTTGGTGGACGTGAAGCGCGGCGCCCCGCCGCCGACCTCGTACAGCCTGAACCTGAACTCCACGTGGATGACCTTGGCGACGGCGCCGGCGCCGTCGAGGTGGAGGTAGAGGGACACGGCATCGTTGGTGCCGCCGGGGAACTTGCCGTTGGGGTAGAAGGCGATCCGCCAGGAATCGCCGCCGGTGACAACCGCCTCGGACATGGCGCACATGCCGGTGGCCAGCTTCCTCTTCGTCAACGAGAAGCAGCCGATGCTCATCTTGCAGCACCGCGTCAGAGGGGGTTGGTGGTGCGGCGGCGGAGCTGAGCGAGCCTCCTCAAGTTTTTCCCTCCTCTTTCTTATCAAATCTGCCATCTTCGTCGTCGTAGGCGGCGGCGCTGAGCGTGCCTCCTCAAGTTTTTCCCTCCGCTTCCTTATAAAATCTGCCATCGTCGTAATCGGCGGCGGCGGCTGCGGTGCTGAGCGTTCCTCAAGTTTTTCCCTCATGTTCCTTATCAAATCTGTCATCGTCGGCATCGGCGCCGACATGGCTGATCTGATCCTGGAGTAGAGGACGTGCTGGATAGATCTGGAAGAAGATGCATTGTTTTAGGTATAATGGGGAGAAGAGGGAATGATGTGGGGAGGGTGTGTTATCGTGAATCGCACGTGACCAAAATTTGTGCATCGGCAATCGATAAGGACTCTATTCGATAGAGGAAGCTGATATTCATCCGCAACAGATAAGGATTCGACATATATATATACCAAGCATCGACAGAGGAAACCGAAACGGGTTCAAGGAATAATACATCATCTCGTCTATATAAATCCTAGTACTTGAATATGTTAACACATCGCATAGTATATTGGGACACACCACACGATCGAAACACGATCAGACAAACGTTGATTGTTCATTGTACTACTAGTTGTTCATCTATTCATCTACCGAGCACGTGCAGCCATGTACTCGTCGGCGGAGGAGGTCTCCGTGTCCACGGTCGCCGCCACGGCGACCGCCACCGGGCACCACGTGCTCAAGATCGAGGGTTACAGCCGGCTCAAGAAGTTGCACGGCAACGGCAGCGCCATCATATCATCTGAATTCGATGCGGCGGGCCACACCTGGGCTATCCGTTGCTACCCCAACGGGGCGCGAGAGGAGGACGCCGGCTTCTTCTCTGTGTTCGTCGGGCTCGCCGACTCTGACGCTAAGACCGTCCTGCTCTCCGCCGAGTACGAGTTCGAGCTGGTACATCACCATGGCACTTTTTCATGGCCGTCGCCACCGTATGCCGTAAGTTCCGTGGTCACCTTCCGCAAGGGTTATGACTGGGGTTCCCCGAACTTCATCGCCACACGAGCCTTGGAGGAATCGAGGTTTCTCAAGGATGACTGCTTGGCCGTCCGGTGCACGATCACCGTCGTCGAGGAGTCGGTCGTCAAGGAGGAGGTCGTGCAGGCTCAGGACCTCGAGAGGATGGGAATGCTGTGCACGGACGACACCTGCATACCCTATGCTGTGGCCACCTCGATCAACGAGGCATTAGCTCGGTTTTGTCGGTCCTTATGCGGCGTTTAATTTGTACATGTGGCGGCCTACTAGTAGTGTTTTTGTCAGAAAACAAAACTTACGTGAATTACCAGTAGTCTGCTTGTTTTGTACTCCTCCGTGATGTTACTTTTTGTTTGACGTTCATGATGGTTTGTCGCGTCCGAGATATCCCTCTTCTTTTCTTCTTGTTTTGAACACATGAATAGCATATCGCTGGATGTAAGCATTTTACACCTTTTGAGTTTGAAATTCTCGGCAACATACGGTTGATCTATACCTTATTAGGAGGAAATGACTGAAATTTGACTTTCTTTCAGTCGACATTGTAACATCCACAAATACCTACTGCAAATACAAATACACTTGCTGCAACATCTAACAATATCTAGTGAAACGTACATAAGATTACATTTTGCAACATACTCCTTCCATTTCAAAATATAGGCATTTCTGGCATTCAAAATTTTGCTCTTGGCTTTCCCAATGCATCTCTCTCTTCTCATTCACACTTCCCAATACATCGTTTCAATACCTATCTCTGTCTCTCTTCACCTTCACTCATCATTGTTTCTTATGCCCATCCCCTTTTGCACATCTTCTTTGTTATCGTGCCTAAACCCAGAACTATTTATATTTTGAAATGGAGGAAAACAAATATAAACTGAGTTTGCTTGAAAGGAAAGAAATTGAGCTGGGTTTTAGCAATAGTACATAAGTGGGCAGCTACATATGAGAACCACACAACCTTTAGTATATGATGAAAAGATCAGAGGCATGCTTTTGTCAAAAAAATAGAAGGAACAAAATACAGCGAATAAGCCAATGGCTAAGAGGGAAGTCAAAGCACAAGAGACAAACGCTTCCTCCATCCTGCTGCTAATCAGAGGATTCCTTGGCGTCACCTTTCTTGCACTCAAAACCTCGACGAGTATGTCCCTGACAATAGAGGGGCAAGTTATCACAAGGCGCTCCACATCTTTGGTCGCCATGATTATTTTCGTGTCCTTTATTGAACCGAGAATTCCAGGCACATCTTCTTAAGCTTCCAGCACTGATAGCTCTCTGCCATAGCTAGCATCTGCCACACCGTCCTTTCATTGATGTGACTGCACAACTTGTCGTCAGTCACATTGTTAGCAACCAAGCTACTATTTGGAATTACCAACCGACGATACAGTAGTTTGGTTACAAGTTTTGGGTAGATCTACTGAAGAAGAAAGGGGAATTGCCGAAGCAGGAAGGAAGAACAGAGGAAGAATGAAGAAGGCGATAGCATTCAGCTTTCTGATAATGATTGATTGGTTCCTTCTGCCGCCAGCTTCCCCTTAAGTGGACGACGCCGCCCTCTCTTGATGGGCTTCACGATTGCCGACCCATTCCGGCCCAGTGACTCTCGCGTTGGGCTTCCTGGCGCGCTGGCTCCTGCGGGCCTCGTCCTTCCTTGCCGATGCCGGTCGCGCCACAGTAGCTTCCTGCCCAGGAGGAATGGTAACACTCCCCTCCCCTTGAGATGCTGCTTGACCCCAAGCAGGAGCGCTAGGAAAACGACTCTTGATAGCTTCGAAGTCCTCCCAAGTAGCAAGATCCGGATCCAGATGAGACCAACGCACCTTCACTTGCGCCACCATGCTACCACCACGGCTAATCATTCTCTTCCGGATGACCTGTAGAGGAACTTGGACTGCTGTAGCATTAGATGGAAGTTGAGAGACCACTTTTACCTTAGCGCCCAGAGCCGGTTTCAATTGAGAAACATGAAACACGGGGTGAATCCCACTGGCTTCTGGTAACTTCAACTTATAAGCAACAGCGCCCACTTTGCCAATAATCTCATATGGTCCAAAGAACATGAAGGATAACTTGTGATTAGCACGGGCTGCCACTGACGTCTGCACATATGGTTGCAGTTTCAAAAATACCTGATCCCCAACAGCAAAAGAGCGATCAGATCTGTTCTTATCAGCTTGTTGTTTCATTCTTTGTTGAGCTCTCAACAGATGTTGATGCACCAGTTTCTGCATTGTTTCTCTTTCCTGTAACCATTCATTCAACCCAGATACAGGTACCACTGCAGAAGCTGTAATGCCAAAGTGTCTTGGGGTATAACCATATAGGACTTCAAATGGAGATCTATTCAAAGCAGAATGATAACAAGTGTTGTACCAGAATTCTGCTGTGGCTAACCATTCTCTCCATTTCTTTGGACAGGCATGGACAAAACACCTCAGAAATGTTTCCAGACACTGATTAACCCGTTCAGTTTGACCATCAGTTTGGGGGTGGTAAGTAGATCCCATTTTGCAGCTGGACATCAGCCAATTTAAACAAGGTTTGCCAAAATCTGCTTGTAAAAATTCTGTCTCGATCTGAGATAATGGCTTCAGGTAACCCATGTAACTTGTACACATTATTAGAAAAACCTTGGCTACTTTTTCAGCTGTGAAAGGGTGTAGCAGAGGTAAAAAGTGAGCATACTTTGTGAATTTATCCACCACAACCAAAATGCAATTAGCAGCTCCAGATTTTGGTAAACCCTCTATAAAATCCATAGAAACAGTTTGCCAAGCTTGCTGTGGAACAGGTAAGGGTTGGAGTAAACCTGGATACTTTGCTCTATCAAGTTTAGCCTATTGACAAGTGGGACACTGTTTGATAAATTGATGCACAGAAGATTTCATACTATGCCATGCAAAGAATTGCTTGATTCTCTTGTATGTCACAGGAATCCCTGAGTGACCTCCAACAGCCGATGCATGAAAAGCTGATATAATCTTGTTCTGCAACTCAAGATCCTTGGCTATCCAGATCCTTCCTTTATACCTTAACAAACCATTGTTAAATGTAAATGGTCCATGAGCATCAGCTTGCACTGACAGCTTTGTTACCAGCTCGGAGGTTGTTGGGTCCAGAGGATAACCAGCCCTGACTGCCTCCAACCAAGGAGTGGAAACTGAAGATATGGCCAGCACTTGCAGGTCTTTGTGAGAAACTCGAGACAAAGCATCAGCAGCTCCATTCTCCACACCCTTCTTGTAGACTATTTTGTACTGGAGACCAATGAGCTTAGCATACACCTTTTGCTGCCACACTGTATTCAACCTTTGTTCATTTAGCTGTGCTAAACTTTTGTGATCGGTGTAGATAATGAACTCAGCATGCTGTAAGTAAGATCTCCATTGATTAATAGCAATAATGATGGCTAAGTACTCCTTCTCATAAGTTGATAATCCCTGATTCCTAGGACCAAGTGCTTTACTGAGGAATGCAATAGGGTGCCCATCTTGCAATAACACTGCACCCACCCCTGAAGCACATGCATCAGTCTGCAGAGAAAATGGTTTGGAGAAATCAGGTATTGCTAAAACAGGGGATGTAGCCAGTGCTTCTTTTAGTGTCTCAAATGCAGTTTGATGCTGAGAGGTCCAGACAAACAAGGCATGTTTCTTGAGTAAGTCAGTGAGAGAACGACTGATAACTCCAAAGTGCCTTACAAACCTCCTGTAATATCCAGCCAACCCAAGAAAGCTTCTGAGTTCTTTAGTGTTAGTAGGAACAGGCCATTTTTGAATGATATCAATCTTGGCAGGGTCAGTAGTTACTCCCTTGTCACTGATAATGTGCCCCGAGTAAGTTACTGTCTGTTGAGCAAAAACACACTTAGAAAGTTTCACCTTCCACTGATCCTTAGCTAGTAACTACAGCACTTCCCTGATGTGTAAGTTTTGGCCTTCCAAGGAGGCACTATAGATGAGAATGTCATCGAAAAAGACTAAAGCACATCTTCGGAGCACTGGCTGTAAGGTCTCATTCATAGCTCCTAAGACTGTACCCGGAGCTCCAGTAAGACCAAATGCCATGACCTTAAACTCAAAGTGCCCAATATGAGTTTGAAAGGCAGTTTTATATTCTTCACCAGGCTGCAGCAGAATTTGATGGTAACCAGATGCCAGATCCAGAATGCTAAACCAACGAGCCCCAGCTAGCTCATCCATCAGTTCATCAAAGATTGGCACTGGATATTTGAATTTCAATGTCAATGCATTCAGGTATCTATAGTCTACACAGAAACGCCAGCTTTTGTCTTTCTTTTTCACCAACAGGACAGGAGATGAAAATGGACTCACACTTTTCTGGATCACCCCTTGTAACAGCATCTCTTGAACTTGTTTCTCGATTTCATCTTTCAAAGCAGGAGTGAATCTGTAAGGTCTGATATTCACTGGTTTAGCACCAGGCACAAGGGGAATAGCATGATCACACTGCCTGCTAGGAGGTAAACCACTTGGCTTCTCGAACACCACAGCAAACTCTTGCAATATGTCTTGAATAAAGTGAGGCCAGCTATGAATAGATGGTTTAGAAGGTTGATCATCTTGTACTGAACAGATCTGGATCACTGACCCTTCAGGAGCTTCCTCAGAGATACCTTGCAAAATTACAGTGGAGCCCAGATAAGGAATTGAGAGCCATTTACTAGCCCAGTCAATTTTCATGGGACTGTAAGCTTCCAGCCAGTCCATTCCCACCACCATGTCATAACAGGGAATGGTCAACACCTTGATGTCAGACTGAAACATACAATCTTGGATTGACCACTGAGCATTTGGAATGTGTGAATGACATTGAATAGTACCCCCATTTGCTACCTGCACTCTGTGATGAACTGGTAGTTGAGTGACCCCTTGCATTACTTCAGCCACTTTTGAGTTGAGAAAGGTATTAGTGCTACCACAATCAATGAGAGCTAGAATTTCCACACCTTGAATTGTGACCAACAATTTCAGTGTTTGGGACCTTCTTTACCAGACACAGCTTCTCTAGAAATAGCCATGAAGCACTGATTGTCTTCAACATCAGGCAAAGGTTTGTCCACAGTTTCCAGTTCCTCACACTGAAAAAGTTCCCAAATCTCCTGCATTGCATGAAACCGAACTGTTTCAGCACATTTGTGACCATACACATACTTTTCGGCACACTTTTCACACAATCCCCGAGCCCTTCTATACTGCCTGAGAGCTCTCAGTTTTTCATCAACAGAATGTGCTCGAGCTGCTCCAACATTTCTCTTGTCATCGGCTTTGTGACCATTCAGAGATGAATCATGCTTGGGAGGAGCCGGAAGAGGATAGCCACCTCGAACAGAGCTTCTGGACGAGTAATTATCTAGCCTGCGATAATCCCGCTTGCGTGCTTCACCTGCTTCCTCCTGCACAAGAGCTAGGGCGCAAGCATCATCCAAGTCGGATGGTCTTTGAACCATAATAGCAGATTTAACATCATGTTTAAGGCCATCGACAAAACGAGCGGTGTAATAAACTTGATCTGGGTGTGATTCGTAAGCTACCAACTGATCTACAAGGGAGGAAAACTTTTCCACATACTCAGCTACTGTTCCATCCTGACGGATGTGAAACAATTGGCGAACCCAAACCTTCCCAAGACCAGTTTACAGAATTCTACCCAACTAATGCCCTTGAGACGGCGCTCAGCTGATTGCAACCAACGCGCCGCCGCACCTTCAAAATGCATAGACGCGACTCGGATCCACATGGATGAATCAACGCTATACATCTCAAAGTAGTTCTCACTGCGGCTCTGCCAGAGTTTAGGATTTTCACCATCGAATTTAGGAAAATGCATCTTAGGTAATTTGCCATGCAGATGTCGATCAGAAGCAGCAGTATCAAAACGCGACAGTGAATGCTTAGGCAAAAACCCAGAAGAGTGGTGAGGGGAATCCTTGTTCATACCATTGTCCGGGACATGAGTGTGGGTGTAAACCGCCCCAAACTCATAATCCCGGTGTGGTGAGGCATCACGGTGCCCATGAGGGCCGTCGACTCGCGCTCCGGTGGACTGGTGCGCGCCGGTCGACATGGGATCTCCGAGAACGCTTGGCTTGGAGCAGTTCTCCTCGCGCATCTCGCGATCCCAGGTGGAGGTGTACTTGGAGATTTCGGTCTTGACGTCGTCGACGGTAGCCTTGATGTTGTCAACGGTGTGCTCGATCCGAGGCCGCCATGCCTCGAACGCAGCCGCCGCGGATTCCAGCGCGGCCACGCGTGTGGTCACCGCGGCTTCGATCTGCGCCCAGCGCTCGGTCGACGCCACGTCGACGGTCACCATGTACGCCGCGACGGTGTTGTGGATCTCCGCCGTCACCGCGACGGTGTCGTTGACCGCGGGAAGCGCGGCGATCGTGTCGACGCGTCCTTCCAGCGCAGCGACTCGGGGCCCCCACTTCTCCTCATGCTTGGCGAAGCGCTTGTCCATCTCGTCGATGAAGAACTTCGCCTGCGCGTCGAGGGCGAGCTTGAGGTTAGGGTCGATTGCGCCGGCCATCTTCGCCAATCTCGTGTAGTGGTGGTGCGACGCCTCCAGGGTCAAGGAATCGGTGTCTCTGATACCAATTGTTAGCAACCAAGCTACTATTTGGAATTACCAACCAACGATACAGTAGTTTGGTTACAAGTTTTGGGTAGATCTACTGAAGAAGAAAGGGGAATTGCCGAAGCAGGAAGGAAGAACAGAGGAAGAATGAAGAAGGCGATAGCATTCAGCTTTCTGATAATGATTGATTGGTTCCTTCTGCCGCCAGCTTCCCCTTAAGTGGACGACGCCGCCCTCTCTTGATGGGCTTCACGATTGCCGACCCATTCCGGCCCAGTGACTCTCGCGTTGGGCTTCCTGGCGCGCTGGCTCCTGCGGGCCTTGTCCTTCCTTGCCGATGCCGGTCGCGCCACAGTAGCTTCCTGCCCAGGAGGAATGGTAACACACATACTTCAAGCCATTCAGGTCATACCGATGCGCGGCCACGAGCAAATCCAGGGCTAATATACGCCTTGTTTTTTCATCTCCGGCAACGTGTCTGTGTATATATGTAGTGCAACAGAGCCTCAAACGTCTTTGGATCCATGTGAGAGATACGTATGTTACTTGTGGTGTTCTTGTTCTCCTTGGTCGAGCCGAAGAAATCTTCCTTGAAAACTGATGACCTGGCTGCGAGCACTAGTTTGTGCGCGGAGACACGTCGACTGATGGCTTCGGCGGGGCAGAAGGCTGCAGTCAGCTGAGGAAGAGTTCGAGAGTGCCAGCAATGATAGTCAGCGTGCCGAGCCACCTCCGCCGGAGGCAAACCCTTACCAGCACTTGATCAGCGAGACTTGGGTCCCTCCTGGGCGTTGGTGCGCGGCTGCGCGGTACGTCTACGCACATATCCAGCCACCTGAGCTTGTTGTCAACCCGGCCTCTTTTATCCTATCTGCGCTGCATGCCGCGGCGCCCACGCTACAATTTGACCTCCTGCCCTCCTCACGAGGCGCCATGCTGCTACGTTTCCCGAAACATTGATGCTTGTGAAGCTGCGGCAGCCCTGAGTCCCATTCACCATGCTGGAGGCACGTTGGAGCTGGAACGCTCTGCTGAGACCAGGAACAGATACTTTCGAGAGCCGAGATGGATTGTGTACTTGGCTGTTCAGAATTTCCCTCCAGAGCACTGGATTGAGCCTAACATCCGAGCTTCCTTCAACGGTTTTGGTACATGTGTTGAGATCCACCTGCAGTGCCTCACTCGATATGACTTCTCCTCGCTCCGAATGCTTGTTGAGGTCCATGACATTACGTATGTGCCGGGCAACATTTGGATCACGGCACCAGGCCGAGCTGGCAGTATTGCGAGCGTACAAGTGCTTGCTGTTTGGGCGCGTGCGCTGCAGTACGATGCTCAAGGCAACTGCATCCCATACTTCCAGCCCCCGCCACCGCCAATGCCACCACATAACAACCATCAGCATCCACCACCACAACCCCCCATGGCTGCGCTACCACCACCTGATATGCAGCCTGACAACAGAAACCAGCACCACCATGGTGCCGCCACCTCCAAACCCACATGCTCAGCTTGCCGCCATGCTCACACGCACCACCGCATTCACACGCACACACTCCCGCTGCTGCCGCTGCCCAAGCTCCCCATCATCATCCAACTTGCCACATTCAGCTCAACCACCGCGACTTGCAATGCACTGCTCGCCCTGCCATGGCACAATGATGATGCTGCCACCGGATCTCCGGCACCCGCGACTGGAGAAGGCGACTATACACCTGCTGAGGATGTTTCGGCAGCCCAACACGATGATGTGCCGCCTGCGGTTGCTCCTCGCCGTCGCCGGCGCGCACAGCCCGGTGCCCCATCCAGACACAGCGAGAGGCTCGCTGCCAAAGAACCGTCGACCTTCATCGACATGAGCACGCGTGCTATTCAGCTGACAGCGCTAAAGAATGCTCTAGCATCATGCTCAAAAGAACTCAAGAAGCATGTCAACAAGAAGAAGCTCATGGGCAAGAAGAAGAAGGCGATCAACACACCTGATCTGCGGAAACTTGTGCACTCTGCGGGTCTGGGCGAGGCTGCTGTGCGCTCCCTCGACACGGTGCCAGCAAGTTCAGGATGTTAGAATCTTTCACAAGCTCCACCGCGCGCGTTGCTGCTCTTTGCCACACTTTTACTGCAACGCTTGCTCTGCGCATGTGGCGTCTGGTGGTTTATTTTGGGTTGTTTTCTCATCTCGCTCTTGCCCGGCTAGGCCTGGACTGGCTTGAGATGCTAACTGTGGTAGCCCCTCTTATCGTTGTGTTAGGTCCCAGCGCGTGGCTTCACCGCGCGCTTGTGTCTAGGTGTTCTGTCTTTCCATCATGAGTAACAATGGCAGAATGTTTAATCTGATCTTGTGGAATGTACGAGGTCTTGGTGACAAGGATAAGTGCACGCTTGTGAAAGACACGCTTATCTCCTGCAACCCTGCTGTTGTTTGCCTTCAGGAAACGAAGCTTAGCTCCACGCCTGCCCTAAGCGCTCACGTTCCAGCTGCCTCCTCGCTTCACGTCGTTCCACTGTGTGGACGCGGCGGGCTCCCGGGGAGGCATCCTCACGGCCTGGAACCCGGCCATGTTCACCATCACGTCGTTCATCGAACACAAATAATACACCCTCACCACGGTCCTATCCTGCACTCTCTCCGACCTAACCCTCTCCGTCACAAACATCTACGCGCCTGCTGATCACCTAGACTCCCCAGAGTTCCTCGACGGCCTGCATGAACTCGCTCCGCACGTCGTCGGAGCGTGGATCATCGCGGGCGACTTTAACCTTACGCGTAGCCCCGATGACAAGAACAACGAGGTTGTCGACCAAACCCTGTGTGATGCCTTCAACAACACGGTTGAAACGCTCGCCCTTTTGGACATGCCGCTCCTCAATCGTTTCTTCACTTAGACTAACAAACGCCAACAACCGACCCTTGCACGCCTTGACCGCATGTTCCTCAACAACGAAGCCAGCCAACTTTTCCCCAACTCCGCTCTCATGGCGCACACTAGTTCCACCTCCGACCACAGTCCGCTTGTCCTTGCACTCTCCTCCACCATCCCAAAACCGTCAACCTTCCGCTTCGAAAACTCCTGGCTCCACAACACCGACTTCCTCCCAGCCTTGATCCAGGCCTGGGACTCTGCTCCTCAGGTTGCCGACGCTGCTGGCGCGCTTGTGGGCTGCCTCAAGGCGGCGCGGTGCGAAGCCAAGGCATGGGCACGGCGACGACGCTCTCCTCCCCTTCTCCATCAAAATTGCAAGTTTATCATCTTTTTGCTCGATATCTTGGAGGAATATCGCAACCTGTCCGCAGGTGAACAGCTTGTCCGCCGGCTCTGTCAAGATCGCCTACAACTTGCCCTGCGTGAGCTTGCGGCCTTGGAAACAGCGTGGCAAGTGCCGTGAGCTCCGCGAGGGCGACGCAAACACCAAATACTTCCAAACGCGGGCAACGCAAAGGCTGCGGCACAACCAAATCCGTGGCATTGAAGTGGATGGCGCCATGGTCACATCGCATGATGGCAAGACCCAACCTCTCACATCGCATCTCGATCGCCGGCATCATAGGCATTGAAGTGGATACACTGTGGGGCTTCCGGCTCAATGACCTCTACCATAGCTCGCCTTTGGAGGTGGCTGCCCTCGTGGCCCCGTTCACCGAGAGTGAAGCCCTTGCCGCCGTGCGCGCCATGAATCGGGACAGCGCGCCTGGACCCGACGGATTCGGGCCAAGTTTCTACCAGGCAGCGTGGCCTCATGTCAAGGGTCGTGTCTTGAGCTTCCTGGACGACTTCCATCAAGGCAGCGTCAAGCTAGAGCGTATCAACAGAGCATACATAGTGCTCATCCCCAAGAAAGCCGGCGCAACGACTGCCGATGCACACCGGCCTATTTGTCTCCAAAACTGCAGCCTCAAGATCGCAGCAATAATCATGGTGTCCATTGGCAATGGTAAGACAACCTCCTTTTGGGATGACCATTGGCTGGACTGTGGCCGGCTCGCGGAGATGTTCCCTGCCCTGGCTAGCCACGCCATCAACGGGGCCGCCACGGTCAGTCAAGTCCTTGGCACCGGCCTACGCGCACAGCTGGTGCCGCGCCTGTCGCGTGTTGCACAGGCCGAACTGGATGAAGTACAGGGCCTGATCCAAGACATTGAGCTGCATCAAGAACGCGACACACGCTGCGGTGAGTTACTCACCAAGGATGGGAAGCTATCGGCATCGGCTGTTTACAACCTTGTCAAGTCCGCCACTGATCCGACATGTGACTTCGCCAAGTTCGTATGGCACAACAAGGCCCCGCCCAAGGTGCAGTTCTTTGCCTGGCTGTTGGTGCAAGAAAGAGTCCAGTGCAAACAAAATCTGATGCAAAAGAACATCGTTGAGGATGAAAAATGTGAGGTCTGCAATTCTGAACCTGAAGACTCCTCCCATATCATCTTTGGCTGCACCTTTGCTCGCTCATTTTAGTCCTCCATCGGCACCGTTCTACAACCTGACATCTCAGCGCGCGCGCCGTGGAAGATTCAGTGGCCACAAGCAGTCCCAGCCAAGCACCGCGATACCCTCACCCTGCTCTGTTTTTGGATGATTTGGAAACACAGAAATGAAGTGGTTTTTTGATCAGAGACACCGTCGCTGCCAAGACTCCTTGCAGCGTGCCGAGAAGAAGCAAGGATGTGGCGTTGTCGGCTAGCTAGAGATGATGCGCACATCATTAGTTCCTGGTGTACCCTGTTTAGTCCCCATGTAGACTAGCTCTTTCTCTCTTGTTTCAAACTGGTGTTTTCATGGTTGTTGTAATCTGAACCGGGCCGGTTTGGGCCACCTATATTTCAGTTAATGAAATTCAGGTGGGGAGTCCTCCTCCCTCCCGTTGACTTTAAAAAAAAAAAAAGGCTGCGGCGCCGCCACACCTTGTTCGGTCGGCTGTGGGACGATCCACGTCGACAGGATGGTGAACTCGCAGCCGATGGTGAATCGATCGCGCTTCAAAATCCTGACTTTTCCAGGTCATCCAAAGTGACGAAGCGCTCGAAGCCGAGCTCCTCCGCCGCCCGGCCACAACCGAAGTCGCCGACGATCTTTTTTTTTTTTGAATCAAAGGTCACCCCTGCTTTATTCAACAGAATAAAGCGCCATGACAGCGTTAGGTTCATACAAGTCGTCTGGTACTCGTGCTACCTCATCATCCATTACATCATTCAAAACAAATAGCGTTGAACTAGTTGCCACCGCTGCAGCGATCTCCATGTCACCTTCAGACGGTGGTGTTCCTCCCGCCTCTTCTTGGCTCGATCCTGTGATATGTGTACTTAGCTGCACCGTCTCCACCCCAGCTGATGTCGATTGCATAGGCGCCCATCCCAGCTTCAGCGGCGAGTAAGCTTCCTCCTCCAGTTCCTTGATGCAGTTTTCCAACTTCGACAGATCTGTACCTGGGGTCAGCCGGCTCAGTGTCTCAACGTCCTCATCACCCAGCCCATCAAGTCCTGCATACTCCTCCACGCTTTTCCCTGAAAGCACAAACTGTTTCGTGAGTTCCATAAGGTCCATAACACTGCTGCCGAGCACATATTTAACACCGGTTTTTCTTATCACTGACCCACCATCTTGCTACTGAGTCAAAATCAGTGCCAATATGTACCTCAAACAATTCAGAGATCACTGACCAGACTACCTTAGCTACACAGCAATCAAAAAAAAAGATGGGTAATTGATTCGTGTTCTGTGCAAAAAAGGCACTCCATATCTTCTACTTTCCTTCTTTTTGCAAGATTATTTCTAGTTAGCAGTTTATTGTTAGCAAGAAGCCATAAGAAGATATGAATACGAGGTGGAACACATAAATTCCACATAACTGGGGTGTAAACCGGGGTTACTCCCCTATAGTTTACCACCGCATACAGTGACTGGACAGAGTATTTGCCATTGGATGTTAAGGACCAGATCATGGAGTCCTCCTCATCCTCAAATCTAATTGAGCTTGCAATCTCCACCAGTTCCTCCCATAAATTCATAATTCTCTCTGAGACTGCTCTTCTGGAAGTCAATTTCAGAGAACTCCCATCCCAGGCCTTTGCCACCGAAATACCTTTCTCATTGGCTATCACATAGAGCTTCCAGTATTGTATGGCCAGGCTTGAAGAGCCAAACCATTGGTCCTCCCAGAACCTCACTTTCTCACCATTACCTATTTTCCATCTATATCCTAGTTTAGCAGCTTGGCTGGCCCACATCACCCCTTTCCAAAAGGGGGATGCATTGGATGTGCCACCACAGAAAATATTTGGGCTCTGGGTGTTGTATTTGAAGTCCACAATTTGCTTCCACATCTTATTCTCTCCCAGGTTGTACCTGTGTATCCAGGAAGCTAGGAGAGACATATTCAGGTTTCTGAGGTCAAGAATCCCCAGACCTCCATGTTCTCTTTTTTGGGACAGCAGCTGCCAGTTGGCCAAGTGATATTTATGTTTACCTTCCACATTGTCCCAAAAAAGTGTGCCATTTGGGAGTTAATCATCTCAATGGCCCACTTAAGAAATTTAATTACTGACATTAGGTAAATAGGGATACTGGTCAGACATGCTTTAAGCAGTGTCAGTCTCCTTCCATATGATAGTAATTTCCCTTTCCACCCAGCAATCCTTTTCATGATTTTATCTATTATAGGCTGAATGTCCTCTCTCCTCAGCTTAGTGTAATGGAGAGGTACACCCAAATATTTAAATGGGAAACTACCCACTTTACAACAGAAGGTGCTGGCAAAGCTATAAGCTTCTTCTTCAGACAGGTTAATGGGGGTTAGATCACTTTTATGAAAGTTGATCCTCATCCCTGATATTTGTTCATAGCACACTAGTAGCCATTTTAAATGACTTGCTGCCTCCAAAGAACAGCAGTGTATCATCTGCATATTGCAGACTGATAACACCACCTTCATATAAGTCCCCCAGGAAGCCTTTGATGTGTCCTTTTTCTGCTGCTTTAGCCAGCATTTTAGTGAACACATCTGCTACCAAATTAAACAGAAGTGGAGAAAGTGGGTCTCCTTGTCTGAGCCCTTTCCCCGGCTTGAAATATTTGCTTGTCTCTTCATTTATTTTGATAGCTATTGACCCCCCTTGGACTGCTTGCTTGATCCAGTTTCTCCACTTGACCCCAAAACCTCGGCCTTCTAACATCTCATCCAAAAACTCCCAACTCACTCTATCATACGCTTTTTCATAGTCTAATTTTAAGATCACACCACTTTCACCTTTCCTGACTACTTCATGAATTATTTCATGAGCCGCCACCACGCTCTCAAGAATATATCTGCCTTTTATGAAGGCTGTCTGATTCTATAAGCCGATCACTTATCTTAATTAACCTATTATTGAGAGACTTAGAAAAGATCTTGAAGCTACAATTAATCAGGCTAATAGGCCTGAATTTTTTGAGATTCTTGGCTTCTGGTTCTTTTGCTATGAGAGTTATCACGGCATAGTTTATCCTAGCCAAATTCAACTCTCCAGTTTCAAATTTCCTTACCAGCGCCATTAAATAGGCTTTGATAAGGTCCCAGAAAGTTTGATAGAAGAGAAAAGAGAAGCCATCAGGTCCAGGTGCTCCCTCTACATAGGACCCAAACACAGCCTGTTTTATCTCTTCTTCAGTGAAGTCTGCTTCAAGCAGTTCATTCTCTTCTCCAGTAACCTTGTCTTCCTCCTTCCAAAAATCTTCTGCCAGCTTGATGTTCATTTTTTCTTCATAGCCAAATAGTTCTTTATAGAACTCTCTGGCTACCTCCAACATTTCTTTTGTATCCTCCACTTCTCCATTCGGACCCTCTAAGCAAATGATGGTATTCTTCCTTCTCCTGTTATTGGCCACTGCATGGAAGTATGCAGTGTTCCTATCTCCTTCTATGATTTGTCTGTCTCTTGATCTTTGTTTTGCTCTGATCTCCTCCTGTTTCCATAATTGTTCCAGCTCCATGTTAATCCTGTGCATCCTTTCCACCTCATCTTGTGACAGAGCTTGTCCTTCAGCTAGTCTATCTAGCTCATCGAATTCCTCCTCCAGTTGTTTCTTCCTTTTTCTTATTTCTGCATTCACATTCATGCTCCACCCTCTAGACTTTTTCCTCAGATTTCTGGTTTTGAATTGCCAGATATCTACAGGGTCTCTGAGGTTGCATGGTTCTTCCCATACTTTTTTAACAAGTGCTCTATAATCTTCTCTTTCAAGCCACCACTTCTCGAACCTGAAAACCTTAGGTTTCCTTGTTTGAGAAGCTCCCAAATTTATCAATATTGGGGTGTGGTCACTCCCTTTTTTTGCCAGTTTTTTGATCTGAGTGAGGGGGTATATACTATCCCAAGATGTAGTTACTAGAACTCTATCTAGGGCTGCCATTACCAAGTTATCTTGGTTACTGGCCCAAGTAAAACTTCTAGACCCATCTTTCAACTCGATCAGACCCCATTTGTTAACCCAGTCATTGAACAGAAAAGACCAATGGAAATTTATATTTCCATTATTCTTTTCCTGACTGTGTCTGACTATATTAAAGTCCTCTCCAAAAACAGAGGGTCCATCCCATTCCTCCATGATTTGGTGAAGTTCATCAATGAACTTCTGTTTACCATCCTCATAAGGGGATCCATATACCACCACCAGCGTCCAAGTTACCTTATCTATGACATTTTTAACTTTCACAGATAAGCAAAACTCATGAGGCTGCCAGTTAATGATAATCATGAAGTTCATCAATGAACTTCTGTTTACCATCCTCATAAGTGGATCCATATACCACCACCAGCCTCCAAGTTACCTTATCTATGACATTTTTAACTTTCACAGATAAGCAAAACTCATGAGGCTGCCAGTTAATGATTTCAAACTTATCTTCATTTAGGCCAATTAGAATGCCTCCAGCAGTGCCTTTAGCAGGCAAAAAGTTCCATGCAAACTTTTGGCAAGCAGTTTTTAAAAAACCTTTAGAAAAGGAAACTTTTTTGTTTCCTGGAAACCCACAAAATCCAAATCATTTTCTCTAATAAACTCTGCAATTTTGCCCAATCTACCTGATTTATTCAGGCCTCTAACATTCCATACGGCACCTATCATTGATATTATTTTGGTTTAATCTACTCCTACTTTTCTTCCTTTTTATAAGGGTCCATTCTCCTTCTCTATCCTCAACTTGACTATTTATAAAACAGTCAGTAGGGTTTTTTTGCTCCTCAGCACCAACAAACATTTGTGGGTTTTCATCTTAAAAATTATTAATGTTCCTAGTTTCATTTATTTTGAAATTCTCTATATTTCTATTTATCTCTTCAGCAGAGTCACCCATACAAATATGAGCATCATCAGCAATGTTATTTAACACATCATTGCATAGAGGTAAAAAGGAATTGGTATTGCACTTTCTATAGGAGCCCCGCCGCCGACGATCTTCGCAGACGTGAAAGGCGGCGCCCCGCCGCCGGAGCCGGACTCGAAGAGCATGAGCCTGAACTCGACGTCGATGACCTTGGCGACGGCTTCGGGGTCGTCGATGTGGAGGTACAGGGACACGGTGTCGGTGGTGCCGGGGAGCTTGCCGTTGGGGTAGAAGGCAATGCGCCATGAGTAGCCGCCGGCGACGATCGCCTCGGACCGGACGCACATGCCGTTGGCCAGCTTCTTCTTGGTCTCCGAGAAGCTGCCGATCTTCATCAGGCCGCACCACGACCGCGGGAACCGGCCGCGTGCCTGCGACGGCGTTGCGGGTTCCTCAATTCTTTTCTTCACGTTCCATATCCAATCCTTCATCGTCGTCATCGACGCCCGGCATGGCGGATTCTTAGACCAGAGGACGTGATGGATCAATCAAGAGGTAATGGAAGCGGGGAGGGTAATGATCGTGTTATCGTGACTTGCACGTGATCTGATCTTGACTTGCAAGTGATCTGTTCTTGACCTGCAAGGCCAACAAAAATTTGTTAATTCGTAATCGGTAAGGACTCTATTCCAGAGAGGAAACTGACGGAATAAAAAAAATTGTCATCGAAAGAGGAAACCGAAACGGGTTCAAGGAATAATTCATCACCTATATAAATCCTAGCTAGTACTTGCATATGTTAAGACGCATCGCATAACAGATTACTATACTGATCATATACGAGACCACCGTTGATTGTACTACTAGCGGCTCATCTATTCGAGGTTGTTCTTCCTGCCGTCAGTGAGCAGCCATGTATTCGTCGGCGGAGGAGATCTCCGTGTCCACCGTTGCCGCCACGACTACCGCCACTGGGCACCACATGCTGAAGATCGAGGGTTACAGCCGGCTCAAGAAGATGAACCGCAACGGAAGCTCCTTCGTGTCGGCTGAATTCGAGGCGGCAGGTCACACCTGGTCTATCCACTGCTACCCCAACGGGGCGCAAGAGGAGGACGCCGGCTTCTTCTCGGTTTACCTCGGGCTTGCCGCCGCCGCCGATGAGACTGCCGTCCTCACCGAGTACGAGTTTGCTCTGGTATATCATCACCATGGCACTTCAGAGCCGTTGCCACCGTATGGCGTTAGTTCAGTGACCACCTTCCGCAAGGATAGTATCTGGGGTTTCCCGATGTTCATCAGCCACAACGCCTTGGAGGGATCGAGGTTATTTCTTAAGGATGACTGCTTTGCCGTCCGGTGCAAAATCAGCACCATTGAGACGTCGGTCGTGAAGGAGGAGGTAGTGCAGGCACAGGACCTCAGAAGGCTGGGAATGGCGCGCACTGCTGAGAAAACCATGGGGCTCAAGCAGGGATTACGTCGTTTTTTCCGGTCCTTATGTGGGAGCACCAAGGGTGTTCAACGAAGGTCTGGCCAAACTGGAAATCAAACCGGTAACTACTCAGCAGAGGACTACGTGTGCTACAGGAACTGTTCACTGCATTAGGTTTGTGGGGAGATGGCGGTTTGTTCAAACCGTGCGGCTTCCGATGATTGTATTCATCAAAAATTTGTCTGGTCAAGTACTTCGGATGAGAAAACTTTGTACATTACCGATTCGGTTATTTTTTATTTGATTTTCATGTTTATGTATTTTTTGTTACAGTTTTGCACCTTATAGTCGGGTGGGTAGCTTCCACTATAAGAAACCTAACTGGCTCAGCTACGCTCAAATAGCTTGAACATGAAATTTAGGAGGCTTGTGGCTTAAATAAGATGGAATATACATTAGTGAGAGTCCACATTTAGTGAGACTCTAATATTTTCATAAGAAAAAATAATTTATAAGATAATTGGATGTCGCACTAAACAAGACATGAAAAACCTATAGGCCTGCGAAAGGGCCTTTACCCTAGTGGTTACAAGAGCCTCAATAGCACCTCAAGTCATGGGTTTGACTCCTTACGGGAGTGAATTTTATAGGATTTAACGACGTTTTGCTTTCAGTGGTAGGCGATGTTTCTATCGACAGCAAGGCGCCAGTGGTGACTTCGTCAAACTCGAGGATTTGTCGGCTCAGTCTTCAAAGATGCACATAGGGGTAGGGTTTTGGTATTGGTCATAGGGGTGAGTGTGCGTGCGTTGTGTACTGTGTAATCCAAAAAAACAACTATCATGAAGAAAAAGCTACAAAAAGTTGTTCTCATATACCAAGCTTCGATAAAATATGATCAACCACAGTCCTTGGCCTAGCTATTTTAGCAAAAAAGCACGAATTACCATACCCCAAAAGGCAATAGCACAGATCATGCAAAAGATGACAATCAAAGCATCTACGTATGACGAGTTGTCTATGCTGGCGACCAGAGGTTTGCTTGGTGTCGTGGCCTCCCTCGAATCCAGAATCTTGGTGAGCACGTCCTTGACAACCGAGGGGCAATTCCTCGCCAGATGCTCCAAATCATCATTATTCGCCACGATTGCTCTCGTGTTCCCGCTGGACGCCATGAACTCGAGGCACGTCTTCTTAAGCTTCCAGCACTGGTGGTGCTCCGCCAGCGCCAGCATAGGCAACACTGTAGTCACGCTAACGTGATTGCACAACTTTTCCTCGGTCACTGACTTTAGGTCTTTGAGCTTGTACCTGTCCGCCGCCACGAGCAGGTCCTGCGCCAACACAGCCGCCCCTTCTTCTCCCGCGCGCTCGTCGTCGTCGTCGTCACCGTCTCCGGCAACGAGTCCGTGTAGACGTGGTGCAGCATGGCCGCGAACGCGTCCGGGTGCATGTCGCAGATGCGGGTGCATCTGGCGGGCTTCTCCTTCGCGGCGCCGAAGAAGTTGGCCCTGAACACCGGCGACCGGGCGGCGAGCACGAGCTTGTGCGCGGCGAACGCCTCGCCGCGCACCTCGAAGTCCACGTCGGCTCCGTACTTGGTCTCGAGGAGGCGGGCGAGGTCCGCGTGCAGCCTGGACAGAGTTGGCGGCGGCGGCGGCGGCGATGCCCTCGCGGCGGTGGGTCGATCTTCCGGCCGCTGGGCAGGCGGCGGCGGAGGCGCCATCGCTGACGACGGCGGCCCTGCCCACCGCCGGACTGATGATTTCGGCGGTGCAGATGGCGGCGCCGCCCACACGGCGGATGGTTCCGGCGGTGAAGACGGCGGCGGCGCCCACACGGCGGATGGTTTCGGCGGTGCAGGCGGCGGCGGCACCCTCACAACGGATGGTTTTGGCAGGTCAGATGACGTGAATATCCTCTGACGGCGCGACCGCGATGGCAGCGGGGGCGGGGGCGGCGGCGGCGGTATGGCAGATCGCAGGGCGGAGGCCGGGCGTTGCTCCATATCGATCTATAGAGCTGTAGACCGCCGCCACGAGCAAGGCAGGTAGCTAGATCAGATCAAGCGAAACGAAACAATTATTAGAAGCAATCCGGGGAGGGAGTTCAGGACTGATGGTTATCGTGATCACTGGCGCAAAATATCTACAAAATCGCGGTTGTTTCTAGAGATACATGTAAGCACGATATTGTCGTACTTAGCCGATCAGTCCGTTGCATGCGGCTGTTGTACCTGTATGCAATCGTAGGACGACCTTACTACTACTATGTCGTAGCTTTACCAATGTTCAATTCAGCAATATCATCAACTGGTGTCTTTCACGTCAGCATCGTATGGACGTGACAGATAAGGTCATCTTTCAAAGTACATTTTATATTAGTATCTCTAGGCTCTAGCTTACAATTATCCCTAGTACAAAATTACTATCCCAGTGTGTTCACTAGGAGCTGACAAAAGCAGCAGCCAAGGATTATATTAAAGGCTTTATGACTGAGATTTACCCTGAGGGTATCATTAGTCTGCAATATGCAGATGATACCCTGCTGTTCATCGAGAACAACACTGCTGCAGCACTCACCTAAAGTGGTTGTTGGTGTGCTTTGAACAGCTTTCAGGCATGAAGATTAATTATCATAAAAGTGATATGACTCCTGTTAACCTAGAGGAAGAGGAAGCCAATAGATTTGCTCAGATTTTCTGTTGTAAAATTGTTTCTTTTCCTTTTAAATACTTGGAGGTCCCCTGCATCATGATAAACTGAGAAGGGAGGACATACAACAAGTGGTGGATAAAATCTTGAAAAGGATAGCTGGATGGAAGGGTAGGCTCCTATCTTATGGTGGGAGATTGACCCTTCTGAAATCTTGCCTGGCAAGTATTCCTATATATTTAATGTCTATCATTAAATTTCCAAAATGGGCAATTGATGCCCTTAACTCTCACATGGCCAATTTCTTTGGGGATGACGAGGAGGATAAACATAGGTACCATCTGTCCAATTGGCAAAGCTTAGCCCAAAAAAAGGAACATGGGGGGATGGGTATACCTGATTTGAGAGATTTGAATCTCTGCCTCCTTGCTTCTTGGGTCCAGAGATACTATAAAGGGGAAAACAAGCTCTGGAAGGTGGTGGTCGACCACAAGTACAACATAAACTCTCCCAATATTTTCTGTTGTAGTGATAGTAATGCTTCACCGTTTTGGAAAGGGGTTTTGTGGGCAGCCAAAGCCGCAAAAATGGGTTATAAATGGAAAGTAGGGGATGGTAAAAGAATTCGCTTCTAGGAGGATCTTTGGTTTGGGTCCAGTAGCCTTGCTGTGCAATTCTGGGACCTTTATTGCATTACAAATGAGCAAGGTGCTGTGTTTGCTGATGTCTAGGATGGGGTGAACTTGAAATTCACCTTCAGGAGGACAGTGTGCGAGAGGGTCGTGAACATGTGGTATGACCTTTTGCAGATAGTAAGTGATGGAAGTTTACAGATGAGGAAGATGCCATTATATGGCAGTTTAACTCATCTGTTGTTTACTCTGTACAATCTCTGTATGCAGTGGTAAATTTCAGAGATGTGGTTCCTGTGTACACCCCTGTGATGTGGAAGCTAAATGCCACCCAGAATTCATATTTTCCTGTGGCTACTGGCCAATAACAAGACCTTAACCAGAACTAGTCTGGCCAAGAAGGAAAGTAGATGATATGAATTGCCTGTTTTGTAGTGAGCTAGAGAATGTTAATCATCTGTTTTTCGATTGTTGTGTGGCCAAGGCAATGTGGTCTGAGCTACCAGATATTCTGGGTAAAGAACTGGGTACAGATGTTGAATCTGTAGCCAGATTCTGGGTTAGTGATAAAAGAAATAAAGTTCTGAATTTGATCTCTTCAGCAGCATTATGGTCTTCATGGAAACTAAGAAATGCACTATGTTTTCAGGATGGGAGATGGACAAACGACAAGGAGCTGTCGAAGAGGATTGTCAGGACATTGAAATCGTGGCGTGCACTCTGCAAGGAGGACGAAGGAGCCGTGCCAGATGGAATGGTTCGCTCGCTGCAGGAGAGAGCTGCAGCCCCACATATGCTGCCGTGGTTGCCGATGGCAAACGCAGTTCAAGTGCGTGAATCGCCAGGAAGACAGGCACCTGGAGGAGATGAGCTGATGGTTGTTCATGTCGAGACAGATCCATGTTTGAATTTGGGCTTTGAGCCGAGGCATGTAAGTGGAGATACTCCACGGACAAATCAAATGTACTGAACTCGTTTTGCTTTGAATAAAGCAGGGGAAACCTTTTGGAGGGTGTTACCGTAGAGGGAGACACCGCATTGCACCTTTTGGCTGCCAGTAAGCACGGTGACAACTTCATCAATTGTGCTAACCTGATTTATGGAGAGGACGAAGCATTCCTGTATAAGCAAAATTACAATGGTGACACGCCCTTGCATTGTGCCGTGAGGACTGGAAATCCCAAAATGGTTTCTCATCTTATTGGCCTGGCGAGAGGTGAAAACAGGGTTGAAGAACTCCTACGAAAGGAGAATAATAGTAAGGAGACCGCCTTGCACGAGGCAGCCCCCGCATTGGAGATAATCACATCGTCAAGGAGCTCTTGAGGGTAGATCCAGAATTGGCTAGATTTCCAGAAGGTGGTCCTTCACTGTAACACCCAATTTAAAAGGAACAAATTGGGCATATTCCACATGTATGCCAGGATCAACTTAACCATACATGCGGTACATCATCAGTGAAGTATCATTATTACAGTGCCAAAAAAATAAACGTTAAATCTCTTATTACATAATGTCTGAAATAAAAGCTACATCATCAAACGACAATCTAGCGGAGCGGGTCTTCCGTCTTCCACAGGCATCGTCGTCCGGGGGTAGCGCCAGCCTAGTACGTAGCATCCGGGTCGAAGTCGTCCTCGTCCTGGGACACCGCATCTTCTCCATGGTCTGAGCAGCAGTCGTATGGGGAAAAAGAGGGGAGATAGCAAGCGTGAGTACGTATCGTACTCAGCAAGTGTGGGAAAGAATAATGATATGCAGGCTATTGCAAGAAAGGCTAGACACTTGGTTTACTGCAACTAAGCAACCTAACCTAGACTCATGACTCAAAAGCAGCCTATTTACTAAGTGTTATATCTCCTTCACCGACCAGACCACCATCAAGGATAAAAGCTCATCGGATTCCCAATCCGACTACCGACTCACCAGGTTCCCACCACCTGGCTACCAAAACCAACCATCCAACCAATCCCAGCTAATCATGAATAAGTCCAAGCCGCTCTTGACCGTGAGCGCGGCTGTCATGACAGTTTTACACTCTGCAGAGGTTGCACACAGTTCACCATGAGTCGTGCTTCCCATTTTGCTTCACACTTCCGAGGTATGTAGCCAGGGTCACACTACAAAGCCTTTTCAAAGCTCCTCCTACCCTGTAGGCACCCACTAGGATTCGCTACAACGGGCGAGTCTATTTTCCCTCGTCGGCTGTAGCCCCCATTTGCGCCACTCAAACAACCGGATGGTGCGTACAAAAGTAAAAGGGTAACTAAGTACTCAGCTAGGCCCGTTCCCATTTTAAGCCTCATGGTTGCGCTGTTAAGCCTGGTTACATGCTCCACGAACCGGTCCTTAGAACCTAAGCAGGAAACTAGCACAAACCAATATCTCGTGCACAACGGCACCATACCAAACAACCATCCTGCTCAGATTACCAACCCATGATTATGTTAAAGTGGACCATTAGTCAGTATTATTATACATCTACCATTCCCATCCCATGACAGCAAAGCTAAGCATAAAAACTACCCGTTGCTATACTGCTAATCAACGGGTTACAAGGAATGACAAGGAAATCTAGTAATAACCCTACTGTAGGATTCAGTATTAAGACTCTGCATGCAAGACACAACCTAAAAATGGGAGCAAAATGATCACGGCACTTGCCTTCGTAGAAGGGCTGCTCAGCTGTAAAGTCCTGCTCTTGGAGATTGAAAACCGTCTCTTGATGATCTCCTATTCCCGCGCAAAGTACCGACAACATACAGCAAGAAACACTCAGCATACACGAAACAAACAGCAGCAATGCAGTACGTTACGACGATCGTCTCAGCGCAAGATTTACTTAATTCGGAGTTCACTTCAAAAAGATACAAGGTTTACAAGATGCCAGGCTTTACAGAAAAACATACATCTAAATACGTGACTACAGGAGATTACAGATTAGTTTATCTGCTGAATACAGCTCCTGCGCAAGCCTATCGTCATCATGATGCAAACAACATAAACTACTCTAATTAATTCTGGAGTTGCTTGCGAACTGGAATTTACGAAACCACTTGCATTCATGATCTGATTTGAATAACAGAGGCACGCGCTGCTATCTTCTGCTGGCCGAACATTGTTCTACTGGACAAGATCGCAAGAAGCAAAAATAAAAGCAGCTGGCGGCAGATGACTGCAGTGGCAACGCCAAAGATTGAAAAGCAAAGCTCGCTGCAGACGCAAGGAGCTGGGCTACGTTCTACAGAATTAGATGAAAGCAAAGCGGCGAGCGAGATTAGCTTGGGGTTCTCACCGAGGGGCTTCAGGAGAGCGAGGGCGTCTCGGAGAAGAGGTCACGACGGTGACGACGGGCGTGGGTATAGTTGGCGTTCGTCGGGAGCAGGATGCGGGACGGAGGCGTGTCGTGGATAGCCGGGGCAGTCTTCGTGGGATCTGATGCCGAGGTTGCTGTCAGCAAGGTCGAGTGCGAGCTGCCGTGCCGGATGACGGAGAAGGCTGGGAGGTCTCACCAGAGATGGGGAAGAAGGCGTCGTGGACGGCGTCTCGGCTGCGGATTGAGGACGTGGATGGGTCGGTGAGCTCCTTTGGCGATCTGCAGTGCCGGGGAACGAGTCAGTGGGGGGAAAGAAACAGGCCGGAGTTGCGGACGACGGACGATGGCGATGGCTGCTCACCGGCGTTCGACGGGGATGGGTTCGCCGGGGCGGAGAGGCGGCGAAGACGGCCTTCGCGATATCCAGTCAACCCTGCAGTGCCAAAAACGGCGTCAGCGAGGTCGACGGTGGCACAACGGCGCCAAGAGCGCACAACGGCTTACCGGAGAAGAAGCCAATGGCGGCGGCGCTCGGTTTTTCCGCAAGAGCGAGCAGGAGAAAATCCTGGCGGCGTGCTAGGTTTGGGCTTTTATAGGGAAGGCTTGGGAGGCGGTTCCGTAGCAGGGAAGGACGCTCCTCGTCCAAGAATCGCGGCTTCGTGGCGTAGATGGCGGCGGTGGTTGCGTCTCGGCACAGTGGCGGAGTTGATAGGCGGTTCCAACAGGAGGTGTTGGGCTGGCGTTTGCCGCTGGTAGACCGGCCTGCTGTGCCGCACAAGAACGGCTGGCCTGCTATACGTAGAGAGAAGAGAAGAGAAGAGAAGAGAAGAGAGAAAGGAGGCCAGACTGCTACAGGTACAGCTCGTAGTTGGTTTAGGATTGTAATCCTTCTCCTTTACTGACTAAACGAGACTCTACCGAATCTTAAAATTTGTTTTTCACACAAATGCAAGACAAACAACATGATGCAAGTTTCCTTAATCAAATTTTAATTAGAAAAATTCGGGTATAATCGTTAGTCATCATTTATTTACAAGCTTAAGAAAATATGGGTGTTACAAACCTACCCTCTTAGGATGAATCTCGCCCTCGAGATTCGAAAAGCTCGGAGAAGAGAGTCGGAAACTCGGCCTTCAAATCTTCTTCCCTTTCCCATGTTGCTTCCGCTTCTGGATGGTGCTTCCATTGCACTTTACATGCGAACTCTCTTATTTCTGGTAACACGTTCTGATGTCTCTAAAATCTTGATAGGGTATTCTGAATACGTGAGGTCCTCTTGCACATTCAGCTCCTCCACTGGCAGTTCTTCTTCTGGGACTCTTAAGCATTTCTTGAGCTGTGAGATGTGAAACACATTGTGCACATCCGATAGTTGTGGTGGTAACTCCAATTTGTATGCTACCTCTCCCATCCTCTCCAGAACCTGGAACGGACCAATGTAGCGAGGCGCTAGCTTTCCCTTGACCTTGAATCTGCGAAGACCTCGAATAGGCGACATCTTAAGATACACAAAATCCCCGACTCCAAAGGTCAACTCTCGACGCCGAACATCTGCGTAACTCTTCTGTCTGGACTGGGCTGTTCTTAGATTCTTCCGAATTTCTTGTACTTGCCTCTCAGCTTCTTTTATCAGCTCGGGGCCAAACACCTGGCGCTCCCCTGTTTGATTCCAAAACAGAGGTGTTCTGCATTTCCTTCCATACAGAGCCTCGAAGGGAGATATCTTAAGACTAGCCTGGAAGCTATTGTTGTAAGAGAACTCTGCATAAGGAAGGTTCTTGTCCCAACTCTTCCCACCCTTTAAAGAGCATGCTCTCAACATATCCTCCAGAATTTGATTTGTTCTCTCTGTCTGCCCATCGGTCTGTGGATGGTAAGCTGAGCTGAAGTTTAGTCGGGTGTCCATGCACTCATGTAGCTTCTGCCAGAACCGTGAAGTGAATTGAGTACCCCTATCAGACACTATCTTCTTAGGCACTCCATGAAGACATACAATCCTTGCCATATATAGCTCGGCGAGTTTCGCTCCTTGATAGTGCTCCTTGACTGGGATGAAATGAGCCACCTTCGTCAAGTGATCCACGATAACCCATATGGAGTCATATCCTGACTGAGTCCTGGGTAACCCCACAATGAAGTCCATACTAATTTCTTCCCATTTCCATTCAGGTACCTTCAGAGGTTGAAGCAAACCTGCTGGCCTTTGATGTTCCGCCTTCACCCGCTGACAAGCATCACAAATGGCCACATGCTCTGCTACATCTCGCTTCATACCGTACCACCAATATCAGTCTTTGAGGTCTTGATACATCTTAGTGCTCCCCGGATGGATGGAATAAGCTGAGTCGTGAGCTTCTCTCAAGATCAACTCCCGAATGGACTTAACATCAGGCACACATATCCTCTTCTCAAACCATAGAGTACCTTGCTCATCCACCGTGAATCCTGGAGCCTTATTTTCCTTTATCTGCCCCTTAATCTTTTGAATCTGCTCGTCTTCCAACTGGCCCTCACGAATGTCTCGCTCCAAGGTAGAATCCACCTCCATGACAACAGCTTCTGTGCTAGACAAAAACCCTAGATTTAGCTTCTCAAACTCTGCACACAACTTTGGTTGCTGCTCTTGTAGTGTTATCATGTTGCAGTAACTCTTCTGGCTCAGGGCGTCTGCGACAACATTAGCTTTCCCTGGATGATAATTGATTCCCACATCATAGTCCTTGATGAGCTCTAACCACCTGCGCTGCCTGAGATTGAGGTCTGGTTGAGTGAAGATATACTTTAAACTCTTGTGATCAGTATAGATTTCCGTCCACTTCCCAATTAGATAGTGTCTCCATATCTTCAGAGCGTGCACTACAGCTGCAAGCTCCAAGTCATGTGTCGTATAGTTCCTCTCATGCTTTCTGAGTTGCCTAGATGCATATGCCACAACATGTCCCTCCTGCATGAGAACACATCCCAACCCTTGCCCTGAAGCATCGCAATAATCCGAGAACTCCTTCTGAACATCTGGCATTACAAGCACTGGAGCAGTCATTAATCTCCTCTTCAACTCCTCAAAACTAGCATCACACTCAGGAGTCCACTTGAATGTTACACCTTTCTGCAGCATATTAGTGAGCGGTCTGGCAATCTTGGAGAAGCCTTCAATGAAGCGACGATAGTAACCTGCTAAGCCCAAGAAACTTCTGATCTCTCCCAGATTTTGAGGCGTTTGCCAATCCAACACATCCTTCACCTTGCCCGGATCAACAGATATTCCTCCTTCTGAGATGACATGACCCAAGAATGAGACCTCCTTTAACCAAAACTCACACTTGCTAAGCTTGGCATAGAGTTGATGCTTCCGAAGCTTCTGCAGAACCAATCTCAAATGCTCTTCATGTTCTTCTTCAGTCTTGGAAAAGATTAGGATGTCATCGATAAAAACCACCACAAATTTGTCCAAATACTCCATAAATACCATGTTCATGAGATACATGAAGTAGGCTGGGGCATTGGTCAAACCAAATGACATGACAGTGCACTCATACAAACCATAACGAGTGACAAAGGCTGTCTTGGGGATGTCTGAAGCTCGAATCTTCAACCGGTGATAACCTGATCTCAAATCTATCTTGGAGAAAATACATGCACCCCTCAACTGATCAAACAGGTCTTCAATGTGAGGCAGAGGGTACTTGTTCTTGATCGTAACATCATTAAGGGCTCGATAGTCCACACACATCCTCTGTGTTCCATCCTTCTTAGGCACGAAGATAACTGGGGCTCCCCATGGTGAAGAACTAGGACGAATGAATCCCTTGTCTAGCAGCTCTTGGATTTGCTCCTTGAGCTTAGCTAACTGATTGGCATCCATTCTATAAGGTCTCTTATATATCGGAGCAGTGCCGGGTACTAACTCAATGATGAACTCAATCTCTCGATCTGGTGGCATACCTGGCAGATCTTCTGGGAAGACATCGGAAAATTCATTGACCACTCGGATATCATCTGTAGCATTTGCTTGGTTGAGCCTGACCTTCCCTGTTGATTCTGTCATGGAGCTGAACTCAACCTCAGTGCCATCTGTATGTGTCAACTTCACCGTCTTCTTTGCACAGTGAATCACTCCATCATATTTTGTCAGCCAATCCATCCCTAAGATGATATCTATTCCCTTGGACCTCAAGACAATAAGGTTTGCAGAGAAAACTACCCCTTTTATGTTTAGGCTCACATTAGGGCATACATGCCTGGCCTTCATCTCTCCTCTAGGAAAGCTAACAAGCATCGTATTTGGCATCAAGGTTACTGGCAGGTTGTGACTTCTACGAATGTTGCTGATATGAAAGAATGTGTTGCTCCAGAATCAAATAACACTGTAGCAGGATTGGAATTTACGGAAAACATACCAATTACCACATCTGGAGCATTCTGAGCATCATCCAAGGTGACATGGTTGACACGCCCACGCACTACATTCTGCTGAGGCTGACCCTGCTGCTTCTTCTTATGACACCGGTTGACCAAATGTCCCATGTCTCCACAGTGGAAGCATGGACCAATGTTGCTGCCTCCCTGACTGGTGCTGCCCTGCTGCTGCTTCGGGTTGGTGGGACGTGGCGCCTGAGAGTTGGGGCGCTGTTGTTGCTGCTGCTGCTGACGCTGTTGCTGCTGACTCTGCTGCTGGCGCTGCTGCTGGGACTGCGGTGTCAGCTACCTGTAGAACTGACTAGAGCTCCTCTGCATCTGGTACTGTCCTCCTGGGCGAGTCATCTGTCCTGCTGACGGTGGGTTGAAGCGGGGACGGGTGTTGCTGCCAGAAGACTGACCCTGACCTGACATCTTGCGCTTCCTGTCCTCATCGAGCTGCTGTCTCTGCCTCTCCATGGTGTAAGCTTTATCAACCATCTTCTGAAAGCTGGGGTAGTAGTTGGAGGCAAGTGCATATCGAAGCCCCGTGTTCAATCCCTCCAGAAAGCAATCCTGCTTCTTATCATCTGTGTCCACATCTCCAGGAGCGTAGCGAGAAAGCTGCGTGAATTTAGTGAGATATTCACGCACAGACATAGCACCCTGCTTCAAGCTAAGGAACTCCTTGCGCTTCAGCTTCACTTCTCCGTCTGGTACATAGTGGTTGCGGAAACTGCACCTGAACTCCATCTAAGTGATGCCATCAGCGTTCTCATGAGCTGCTTTGTAAGCTGTCAACCACTCTGCTGCCGGTCCTGTAAGCTGGTGAGAAGCAAAAAGGACTCTCTCTGGGCCCACACACTGAGAAATCTGGAGCTTGCTCTCAATGGTCATCAGCCAATCATCTGCATCCATCGGCTCAACTGCATGTGAGAAGGTGGGTGGTTGTGTGCTCAAGAAGTCTCTGAGCCTGTTTTGAGGTCGCTACTCTGGCTGCTGCTGCTAAGGGGCCTGCTGAAGATGGGTCACCACTTAGTTAGATTCTGGAGTAGCTGAGTCTGTACTGCCATCATCTGCACTGGATCAAAAGCAGCGTGGTTCCTCTGACCACGTCCAGCCCAGTTTGGCAGTGGGAAGGCCTGATCCTCATGGTCGCCACCACGACCTCTGCCTCTGCCCCTGCCTCCACGGGCCATCTGATTTGTATAAAAGATAGGAAATAAGACTCGAGAAATATGTACGAGGCAAGGCTATAAACGTACAACTAAAAAAAAATTATGAACCCCAACTATATGCATCAAGTATTAGCAAAAGACACGGCAAGCACACAATACTCAATCAACGTTACTAAACGATTCACACAAAAAAAAATGTGGGGATTCCTATATATATTGGATGCAGGTCGTCCATCTATTATTTGAATAAACAAAAGAGCAGACTCAAAGAGGGAAAAAAAATAGATCAAGGCCAAAAGGAAGGCACGAATCGTACAAGGGTAAAGAATAATTTATAGGGTTTGGGGTAAATATAATTTCTAAGTTAATATGTAACCTTAATAGCGACCATTTCTAACTAGGCTTGCGTCCTACGGACGACACGGCTCTGATACCACTTCTGTAACACCCAATTTAAAAAGGAACAAATTGGGCATATTCCACATGTATGCCAGGATCAACTTAACCATACATGCGGTACATCATCAGTGAAGTATCATTATTACAGTGCCAAAAAAATAAACGTTAAATCTCTTATTACATAATGTCTGAAATAAAAGATACATCATCAAACGACAATCTAGCGGAGCGGGTCTTCCATCTTCCACAGGCATCGTCGTCCGGTGATAGCGCCAGCCTAGTACGTAGCATCCGGGTCGAAGTCGTCCTCGTCCTGGTACTCCGCATCTTCTCCATGGTCTGAGCAGCAGTCGTATGGGGAAAAAGAGGGGAGATAGCAAGCGTGAGTACATATCGTACTCAGCAAGTGTGGGAAAGAATAATGATATGCAGGCTATTGCAAGAAAGGCTAGACACTTGGTTTACTGCAACTAAGCAACCTAACCTAGACTCATGACTCAAAAGCAACCTATTTACTAAGTGTTATATCTCCTTCACCGACCAGACCACTATCAAGGATAAAAGCTCATCGGATTCCCAATCCGACTACCGACTCACCAGGTTCCCACCACCTGGCTACCAAAACCAACCATCCAACCAATCCCAGCTAATCATGAATAAGTCCAAGCCGCTCTTGACCGTGAGCACGGCTGTCATGACAGTTTTACACTCTGCAGAGGTTGCACACAGTTCACCATGAGTCGTGCTTCCCATTTTGCTTCACACTTCCGAGGTATGTAGCCAGGGTCACACTACAAAGCCTTTTCAAAGCTCCTCCTACCCTGTAGGCACCCTCTAGGATTCGCTACAACGGGCGAGTCTATTTTCCCTCGTCGGCTGTAACCCCCATTTGCGCCACTCAAACAACCGGATGGTGCGTACAAAAGTAAAAGGGTAACTAAGTACTCAGCTAGGCCCGTTCCCATTTTAAGCCTCATGGTTGCGCTGTCAACCGGATGTTGTTTGTCTTGCATTTGTGTGAAAAACAAATTTTAAGATTCGGTAGAGTCTCGTTTAGTCAGTAAAGGAGAAGGATTACAATCCTAAACCAACTACGAGCTGTACCTGTAGCAGTCTGGCCTCCTTTCTCTCCTCTCTTCTCTCTACGTATAGCAGGCCTGCCGTTCTTGTGCGGCACAGCAGGCCGGTCTACCAGCGGCAAACGCCAGCCCAACACCTCCTGTTGGAACCGCCTATCAACTCCGCCACCGTGCCGAGACGCAACCACCGCCGCCATCTACGCCACGAAGCCGCGATTCTTTGGACGAGGAGCGTCCTTCCCTGCTACGGAACCGCCTCTCAAGCCTTCCCTATAAAAGCCTAAACCTAGCACGCCGCCAGGATTTTCTCCTGCTCGCTCTTGCGGAAAAACCGAGCGCCGCCGCCATTGGCTTCTTCTCCGGTAAGCCGTTGTGCGCTCTTGGCGCCGTTGTGCCACCATCGACCTCGCTGACGCCGTTTTTGGCACTGCAGGGTTGACTGGAGGTCGCGAAGGCCGTCTTCGCCGCCTCTCCACCCCGGCGAACCCATCCCCGTCGAACGCCGGTGAGCAGCCATCGCCATCGTCCGTCGTCCGCAACTCCGGCCTGTTTCTTTCCCCCCACTGACTCGTTCCCCGGCACTGCAGATCGCCAAAGGAGCTCGCCGACCCATCCACGTCCTCAATCCGCAGCCGAGACGCCGTCCACGACGCCTTCTTCCCCATCTCTGGTGAGATCTCCCAGCCTTCTCCGTCATCCGGCATCGCAGCTCGCACTCGACCTTGCTGACAGCAACCTCGGCATCACAGGATCCCACGAAGACTGCCCCGGCTATCCTCGACACGCCTCCGTCGTCACCGTCATAATCCTTCTCCTTTACTGACTAAACGAGACTCAACCGAATCTTAAAATTTGTTTTTCACACAAATGCAAGACAAACAACATCCGGTTGACAGCGCAACCATGAGGCTTAAAATGGGAACGGGCCTAGCTGAGTACTTAGTTACCCTTTTACTTTTGTACGCACCATCCGGTTGTTTGAGTGGCGCAAATGGGGGTTACAGCCGACGAGGGAAAATCGACTCGCCCGTTGTAGCGAATCCTAGCGGGTGCCTACAGGGTAGGAGGAGCTTTGAAAAGGCTTTGTAGTGTGACCCTGGCTACATACCTCGGAAGTGTGAAGCAAAATGGGAAGCACGACTCATGGTGAACTGTGTGCAACCTCTGCAGAGTGTAAAACTGTCATGACAGCCGTGCTCACGGTCAAGAGCGGCTTGGACTTATTCATAATTAGCTGGGATTGGTTGGATGGTTGGTTTTGGTAGCCAGGTGGTGGGAACCTGGTGAGTCAGTAGTCGGATTGGGAATCTGATGAGCTTTTATCCTTGATGGTGGTCTGGTCGGTGAAGGAGATATAACACTTAGTAAATAGGTTGCTTTTGAGTCATGAGTCTAGGTTAGGTTGCTTAGTTGCAGTAAACCAAGTGTCTAGCCTTTCTTGCAATAGCCTGCATATCATTATTCTTTCCCACACTTGCTGAGTACGATATGTACTCATGCTTGCTATCTCCCCTCTTTTTCCCCATACGACTGCTGCTCAGACCATGGAGAAGATGCGGAGTACCAGGACGAGGACGACTTCGACCCGGATGCTACGTACTTGGCTGGCGCTACCCCCGGACGACGATGCCTGTGGAAGATGGAAGACCCGCTCCGCTAGATTGTCGTTTGATGATGTATCTTTTATTTCAGACATTATGTAATAAGAGATTTAACGTTTATTTTTTTGGCACTGTAATAATGATACTTCACTAATGATGTACCGCATGTATGGTTAAGTTGATCCTGGCATACATGTGGAATATGCCCAATTTGTTCCTTTTTAAATTGGGTGTTACATTCACCACTATACCTAGCCGTCTTGCTGGAAGAGGAAAGCATTGCACAGACACTATATGATGAGAGTAAAGATAATATCATCTCATATACCGGACCAGATGGGCAAAATGTTTTGCATGCTGCGGTTTTGTGGCGCACAGGTACACCCTAGAGGCATCACTATTTCATTTCAAGTTTCTAATTTCCACTAAATCAATCTAGATGTGATCAGGATCTGATACGAGTGCTGGAGTATAAGCACTACAGGATTACTACTAATTGCCGACAGTGCATGCCAAAGTGGCCGACAGTGTATGAAGTTTAGTGTATTTGTTTTGAGTGGCTGACAGTTTTGTAGTGCAAAATTTCATATTTCCCAACAGTTTTAGCAAATTCCCTATAAACTCATTCCCTACAGTTTTCAAATCTATTTAGTAAATACACTGAAAACTGTCACCCATATATAGAAAAACTGTAGGGGAATGTTGGAAATCTTGTAGTGAAGTGAATTTCTCATCTTTCCCCATTAGCTTAGATTGGTGGGTGCAACGGGTCGGGATGCATGCAACTCAATACATAAGTCTAGTGCAACTAAAAGTCTTGAACTTGCATCGTATGCTGACCCCTCTTTCCGCATCGATAGGACCTTGTCCAAGAACACTTTTTTGTGAAAACCTTTATTAATTACATTATGTTTTCAATCATTTAACCATGGTCACACATTAGGCAGTTGCCCAATTTCATAACAACAATTTTCTTAGTATGTTGTTCCAACTTTGAAGGAAATTCTATATTTACATCGAGTTGTTTTTTTTACTTATTTGTTCATCAATTAGCTTGGACTAACATAAAAAGCTCGCATGCAGGGATGCTTAAAGTGTTATTAGAATTTAACAAAAGCCTCACTTCAGAAAAAAGTGGACTGCAACGGGAGTACACCCCTTCACTTTTTGTCTAGTCGACCCAGAGGCATTCAAGTTGTTCCTACTCTCCTGTCATTTTGTGTTTCACCTCCATCGCCATGGCCAATCCGGATGTTACTCGACGCAAACCCAGCAGCATTGTATCAACAAGACAACAGAGGAATGTCCCCTATACACGTCGCTGCATCTGTCGGTGCAGATGTAACCATCACCAGGTTTATAATAAACTACTGTCCAAGCAGCGCCGCCTTGCGTGATACAAGAGGACGAACATTCCTTCACATTGCTGCGGCTGAGAGATCAGGATGGAGAACAGTGGCATTCGCTTGCCGAACTCCCTCGTTAGCTTGGATTTTGAATATGCAAGACGCCGATGGGAACACTGCACTGCACTTGTCTGTACGGGCTGGGTGTCTTCGATCTTTTAGTTCTCTACTTTCCAATCCTCAGGTACACTTGAATCTAGCAAATAAGAAAGGACAAACCCCTCTAGATATATCAAGACTCAATTGGCCCCCGGGAATGAAGCATACTCAGGTATTTACTCCCTTGTTCAGCTAAATCTTATTAAGTACTACCTCGTTTTAAATATATGATGTTTAGGGCAACAAATCTAGTTCAATTTGAATTAAGTTAGTCGTCCTAAATGCCATATTTAAGAACGGAGGTAATACTAAATATTCTCCATCGCTTTTTTTGTGGCTGATACTTTTGTACACAGTACACACAAGTGTGTACAATATCTCTTAGTTTCTCATATTAATTCACTGGTAACATTGTAGAGCAATGTAGCAGTGATTCACATGGCACTGAGCCATTGCGGTGCTAGGTACGGAGGTCGTCGATGGGATCACTTTATGGAAGCATATACTAACGAAAAAGGGCAAGATTTTCGAAGACAGGAACTGGAGAAGTTGAAAGATTCGACACAAACTCTGTGTATTGGCTCAGTTCTAATCGCAATGGTGGCGTTCGCTGCAACTTTCACGTTGCCTGGTGGTTACAGGGCTGATGACACCAATGGAGGCACACCGATACTAGCTGGGAGGTATACTTTCGATGCATTCATGATAGCGATCACATTAGCATTCATTTGCTCTTCAGCTGGTACCACTGGCCTCATGTTTTCTGGATCTCCTATGATTGACTTCAAGAGCAGGCGAGTGTGTTATGTCGTATCAGTAGTTTTCGTGTCAAGTTCCGTCACAATCTTGACGGCTGCCTTTGCTCTGGGTGTATACATGGTGCTGGCTCCAGTTGCTCATAAGACTGCCGTTGCAATCAGCGTGATGAGTCCTCTCGTAGTGATATGCATTCACATGGAATCTTTTCTAAAATGGGCTCTTCTTGCACGGCCACTATGCAGTAGGATCGGTCTGATTCCAGCTTTGATTGTTATATCAGATGAGATAATTGGAAGCTATGTTGCCCGGATACTCGGATACGGATACCGGTACGCGATACGGCGATACTCCGATACCTTATTTTTCCAAAAACAAGGATACGGGGATACGCCAATATATATATATATATAAATAAAAATAAAGAAGAGTTTTAGATACTAAAATGTGAGAAATAAAAGTTTCAGAGACTAAGATGCGTCATAGATTTATATATTCATATGTTGTATAATTATTTAAAAAGAGAAAGGGTAAAATAAAAAGAAACTGACTTTATTTTATCTGTTCCACAAACGAATGCCGGTCATCTCCTTTCCCGACCTCCCATCCCGCACTCTCTCTCTTTCTATGGCGGCCGCGGCTCATCCAGCACCCTCTCTCTCCTTTCGTGCTCTCTCTTTTCGGCGGTCAAGGCTCATCCTCTCATCCCCCGATTGCCGCATGGTATCCGAGAAGTGTCCGAGTATCCGAGTATCCGAATAGGTATCCGATACCGGTACGCGAGTTTGGCGAAGTATCCGTGTTTCGGAGATTGGAAGACTGCTCCTGTTATGTTGGCCCATTTTAGTCATTTTTGCTTGGCCTGCAATCGCAAGGGAACATATCAGGGTATAAAGGAATAAAAAATAGTACCATTTAGTTCGATACAGGCATCAGGCAGGAGCTGAAGCTTTTACATTTCTATAAACCTATGTGTTCTTCAATTCCACATGCATTTTGGTATCTATGCATGTCAGATGAACGTACTTCTTGATCATGTGTCTCTATTCGAGGTTTGACCCTCTGTAATTTTCAAATATGTTTTTGATGATCATTGTATGATCAGTCTCAGTGTATATTTGTTTCACACATGGATGCTTTGTAATGTTGAAAAAAATGACACATGATTTGTTGAATGCATCTATGATATTTCAAGTGATTGGGTGTATACTACCTCCATTTCAAATTACATGACGTTTTTTAATTTTGGACATCTCGTTGACCGCTAGTCTTATTTTAAAATTTTGTGCAAATATATAAACAAATAAATCATGCTTAAAGTATCTCTTTTTTTTTGTTTGGCGAAGGATGCTTAAAGTATCTGTAATTATAAAAGAAACCATAACAAGATAAATAATATTTGCACAACTTTTTTGAACAAGACGAGCGGTCAAACGTGATTTTTAAAAGTAAAAGACGTCATGTAATAGGAAATGAAGAGAGTATTTGCTTTACAACTGGATGCTTTGTAATGTTCAAATAAAGTGATGTCTGTGATTTGTTTAACGCATTCCCAACATTTCAAGTGGTCTATGCTTGAAAGTTTTCAGTCAATTATATTGTCAACACACGTTCACCATGCTTCTTAGACTGTCCACAGCAGAGCCGATGCTGAAAACCTGATTTGTGGGCCACACTACCATCGATGCTGAAAAAATTTTAATGCCCGCAGCGGTTCAGCACCGATGCCCAACTCCGTGGGTCTGTTTCGTCAGAGCATTCAGTCCTCATCCGTTTCTTCTCTCTCCTGCAACACCAGTCGAAAAACTCTCTCCAGACCTCCTCCTCCCAAATATTTTATTTGTTTAGTATCATACTTGTACATGATCCACGAGTTCCGGTTTTGCAATCCGGCAACGTCACTTGCAGTGGACAGCACCGGTGCTGAAACAAGAGAATGAAGGTTTTAGCATCGATTTTTCACATCACTGTGGATAGTCTTAGGTTGCCTAGGGCTCAAGGCATCCACGATGAGGAACTACCATGACGCTACTGGACCATTCTTAAAGAACAAAAGAAACAATATGGTGCCTAGTTCTCCCTCCAGTTTTAAATTGTTGATGTTTGACTATTTTTGAATTACGTTTGACTATTTATCTTATTCAAAATATTTTAAAAATTATTATAAATTTTGTTATGTTCATTACTAAAGGAAATTAAAATATAAATTATAATTTTGCGTATTTAAAATAATATTTTGAATAAGACAAATGGCAAACGTAATTTAAAAATAGTCAAACGTCAACAATTTAAAACCGAAGGAAGTATATATTAGTCGTCTGAGCACAAACAAACCTGTAGCCCAAAAAAAACGTTATAAGATTACATGGCAATACATGTTGATTACCAAACCAGGGATTTTAAGAACAACATAACGACCAAACTCGAGCTCAAGTGACACGAGCCAAAATATGCGGAACAGAAGAAAAAAAACGAAATTTACTTCAATAAAAAAAATCCCTGACAAGTCATCGTTGACTCGTGCCGTGCTGCAGCGGAACCAACCCCGACAAGTACGGAAGCACTGGATAGAGCTACACCCCGCTCCACCTTCCCACTCCACTCGAATGGCCGCCGCTCTCCCGCACTCCCACCTCCGCCTCCACCTCCTCCTCCCGCCGCACCGCACCCCCAACCCATCCTCCCCACGCCGCCGCCGCCTCCCCTTCCTCATCGCCGTCGCGCGCCTCCAGAACCCCACCACCGCGACGCACCCGGTGCTCCCGCCTCCCGCGCCGCCCCCGTCCGCCGCCCTCCTCGCCGCCGAGGGCGCCTCCCTCGCGCCGCGCCGGGAGCACCGCTTCCCGGGCTCCGTGTCCGCCCCTTCCAGGCCCGCCGACCCCGCCACCACCGAGGCCGAGGCCGAGGACGCCATCCTCAGGCGCGCCCTCGAGGTGCGCCGCGCGGTGGCCGCCGAGGTGCTCGTGGCCGCGCTCCGCGGCGGGAAGGTCGGCGGCCTGACGTACATCAAGAACCTCACGGCGCGGATGGGCAGGTTCGTTGACCGCGTCGTCGTCGAGGCTGCAGCAATGCGGCGGGACAGACCAGAGCTCGCGCACCAGTCCTTCAATGCGCGGGCGCGGACGTACATCCAGGAGTCCGGCCTTGTCGAGCTAGTCAAGTAAAGACTGCAGCTTTTCTTCTCTCTTTCATTATTTTGCTCAGTATGCACAAGAACCACAGTAAATTAACTACCAGAAGCATGGCAAATCTGTCAAACGTCAGTCTGTATTTTAATTTTAACAAACACTCCGTTGAATTGACATGTTAACTAGTAACCAAAAAAACTCCTTCATAATGTGTTGCACAATGCCTTACGAAGTTCTGCAGATAGCCCTGAAATCTTAATGTTTTGACCAAATTCAGTTTAATTGACATGGTAACTAGTAACTGAACAAACTCCTTCGTAATGTGTTGCGCCATGCTTTATACAGTTCTCCAAATAGCTCTGAAATCTTAATATTACATACTTCAGGTGGTTCAAGCACAACTCGATGACATGTCCCCAAATTGCAAAAGTAGTTTGCGCATGTTCTGGTGATCTGGAGAAAGTGAGAAGGATGATACAGTGGCTGAGGTCAATCTATGTTAAAGGAGAATTCTTGGGGCGTGTCCTTGCAAACGGTGAATCCTTTTTGAACAAAAGCTTTGAAGAATTGGAAGAGACTATTGACTACCTGGAAAGATGCGGTGTGAGGAAAGACTGGATTGGTTTTGTGATCAGCAGATGTCCACAACTACTGAATATGTCCATGGGTGAGCTAGAGACACGAGTGAAATTTTATACAGATATGGGAATGAATGAGAAGGACTTTGGCACAATGGTCTACGATTATCCAAGAGCTCTTGGATTTTTAAGCCTGGAAGAGATGAACAGTAAGGTGTTTGTCTTGCATTTAGTTTTCTTTTGAGCAATTTTCACTGCATATTGCTAATTCGCAGGATTATTTAGAGCCTTTGTCTCGTGCAATCAGTTTCCTACCTCTTAACAAATACAATATAGAGTTGTTTCAGACTGTTATAAGATTAATTTCAGTCTGTTCACTACGAAAAAAAGGAGTAATCAAAACTGACTTCACTCTTCACCCTTTTTATGGGTCGTATGTGTAGAGTGTCATGGATATAACCCATCTACTGCTCAGATGAGGAATGGATCAGAGTTTACTTTTGTTGCACTACTTGAAAGTTTCTAATTGGAGTTACTTGGTTACTTCAAATATTGCTCAGCTCATGGCTTATTTTTTTTCTTGTTGATAATGAAGTAGCATTCTGTGTAACAGGTACGATATCTGAAAGAGTTTGGTTTGAACAATGAAGAAAGGGGAAGATTGCTGGCTTTCAAACCTCAACTCATGGCCTGCAGCATTGAAGAAAGGTGGAAGCCTCTTGTGGTGTACCTGTACCACCTAAATATTTCACGGGATGGTATGAAGCGAATGCTGATGGTCCAACCTACAATCTTCTGTCTTGACTTGGAGACAGTAATTGCGCCAAAGGTAACCTTTTAGTCCCTATGCAGGATTTTTACATGCTATTGGGATATATAGCTAATGTTCTGAGATCGGAAAAGTATGAGTCCTCTTACTCTGTCCAAATATTTGTTTCAGGTACAATTTCTCCAAGATATTGGTGTCAGGGGTGATGCAATCGGCAATGTGCTTGTGAAGTTCCCTCCTGTACTAACTTATAGCCTATACAAGAAAATACGCCCAGTGGTAGGCTCTCATATCTCATTGTTATTATTCCTTCAGTTCCAATAAAATGTTGGTCACTCCATTTATTTTTCGTTGTATCGTCATTTTATAAATACTTTTGGTAGGAAATATGTGTACACAATAGAACTTTCAAATTAGGCTACTGGCAGTTGGAATAGTATAGGTAACACCATAGTCAGTGAGGATCTCAGAAAGCATCATTTTATCAATACTTACATAACTGGACTTTTATACAACTATAAACGACTGACTATGCAGTGTGTAGTTACTTTGAGTAAACACATAGCAGTCACTTTGAGATTCCATTGTTCAGTTCCATATAAAATGTTTGAACCTTTGTGCACCTTGCAGCAATGATGCATCCCTTGCAATCAAACATTCCAAGATACTGTGAATTTTCTAGCTGCTAGAGCCTTGTTTGGTGAATTTTTGTCCCTTATTATCCACCACAGTAATTTTTAACCCTTGTTTGGTTTAAAAAACTTGTGTTGTGGTGGATAATAAGGGACAAAAATTATCCAACTGGAGTCTATTTTGAGATTTGAATTTTACTTTTTCATATTTATTCTGCTACTCCAGCTATCTTACATGTGTGCAACCATAGGTTATATTCTTGTTGACGAAAGCTGGAGTGAAACAGGAAGATATTGGAAAGGTTATTGCTCTGGATCCACAGCTCTTGGGCTGTAGTATTGCACATAAGCTAGAAGTCAGTGTTAAGTACTTTCGGTCACTGGGCATATACCACCACGTGCTTGGTCAGATGGTTGCGGACTTCCCAACGCTTCTCAGATACAACGAGGATATCCTAAGACCAAAATACCAGTACTTGAGGCGTGTTATGGTGCGGCCACTTAAAGATCTTATCGAGTTTCCACGGTGAGTTTGGAGCTCGTGTCTGCTTCCAAAATGAAGACACCAATAAGCCTTGCTTATGCGCGACCATTGTTGTCTCTTGCCCTTATGCCCTGCTTTTGTATGGTTCTCAGGTTCTTCAGTTACTCCCTGGAGGACAGAATAGAGCCCCGCCACAAAACTTTGGTGGCGAACAGGATCAACATGAAGCTGCGCTACATGCTGACTGGATCTGACGAGGACTTTGCGCGTAGGGTGCAAGAGGCTGTTGAGAGGAGAGCGAGATTTGAAGCTGGAAATGCTATTGTGGATACATCCGATGCTTCAGAGGTGTCCAGGGAAGCAGAAGCTACAGCAGCAGCAGCATGTCCAAATAGCAGTGAGGTAGATTAGATAAATGAAACCTCGGTTGTTAGTGTTTCTGTAAAGAAAAGGGGGAAAACAGATTATACCATGATGTACACATGTAGATGGGAAAAGAAAGGTATATCTATTCAGGCAATGTTACTGACGATTCGGTGATGAATTAACCAGATTTAAGACACTGCAAATTCAGCTTGAACGAATAATCTGACTGAAAAAGAAAAATGACAAATCATCTCATCAATGTAGCAAACCGAGATACATGCGTATGTATACATACATGCTGAACAATGAAATGAAGTGGCAAAACCCTGACACGTATACAAGTGACAAAATCATCAGAAGAAATACAACAATGCACGAAGGAACGCAACATCTGTACGTGGAACCGACGTCACAACACTGAACATAAACAAACATAGGCATGCGGCGTTTAGGCCTTGGGAGGTGGCGCGGCGAAGGGCATCGGCACGCCGGGGATGGTTGGCATCGGCACATTGGGGATGGTGGATGGCATCGGCGGCAGCGTCACCTTCGGGATGCCGGCAGGAACCACCGGGATCGGCGGCAGCGTCACTTTGGGCACGGCCGGCACAACGACGGCGGGCACGGGAGGCAACGCGACGCCCGGAACGGCTGGCACCGTGGGCACGGTCACCGCAGGCATGGGCGGCAGAGTCACTGCGGGAACCGTGGGCACGGTCATCGTCGGCACAGCTGGCACCGCAGGCATCGGCGGCAGAGTCACCGCCGGCACGGCGGGCATCGGCGGCACGGTGACCGCGGGCACCGTCGGATTCGGCACGGCCGGAATGGTAGGGACGGCAGCGGGCGCGGCGGCTTCAGTTGTGCTGTCGGCCAGCCGGCGAGCCGCGTGGCACGTGCCGCTGCCTAGTAGGAGCATGAGTGCCATGGCCATGGCCATTGCGGAGAGGCTCGAGGTGGACGCCATTGGTGAGCTCGATCGGTCAGAAGGCTCACCCCGGGAGCTTGAGTCGAGAGCTGCTGGTAGCTGAGAACACTTGCGAGTGCAGTGCCGATGGGTTTGCGATGGAGAGACACGAGCGAAGGCTATCAATTTATAGCTGATCAGGATTGGCTGACGGCAATCACTTGGCAATCTGACATTGGTTGTTGACCTTCCGAACCATTTCGGGATGCTTGTTGGTTGAGCAGATATGATGTGGCGACCGAGGTGGATGGTCCGGCACGCTTGTTCCATGGTTAGTTCAACTTCTTGCTTAGTTTTGCATGATGCGAGACGACTTCTATTATTTTTTTATGGCTTAGATAATCTTTATGCCCAATCAACTTTATTTTCTTCACATTTTTAGAGAACATATTATGTCAATGAATCTTTGTCTCAAAACATGTAGTTCGGAATGTTATGACCATTAGAAACAAGAAAAGATTGTTCATCTTCATGCTGTTTCATATCTACAGATTTCCAAATCAAATTTTGGGACTACTAAACTGACAGCAAGATATTCTGTCTGATAAAAGCAGGGTTGAATTGGAGTACTAATTCTCAGAGCTTGTTTAATTTGAGTAAGATGCGATTTCACTTTTCATTCGAGCAGTTAGATGGGTTGATGGACCACCACCTCATCCCTCACAAGTACATCATCCAGTGCATGCATGAAGGTCGGAGCTATCAGGCCAAAATTTACTGGAGGGTCACATATGAATAAGTTCATCTAAAATAAACCCAGCCTTCAAGTCAAACACAGTAATTATAAAAGATTGACTGAAAAGGGAGTGATTGCCGATCAAACGTTACTCTGTACTACATGCACTTTTATTCACATGACGTTCAAGACAAGGAGTTTCCACTGGTTTTAGTGCAAATTTCTTGTCCTAATCGTCATATAAATAAAAATGAAGGATTAGACAAACGTTGCATCATCAATCCACCAAACGCACAAGGGGTGAAAGTATCAGGCAAAGCATTACCATTTCATCCAAAATTTCATTTACACAAACGACGGTTAGGCATTAGCATGTGTTTCTTCCATTTATTTCTAGCAAATTACACAAAGTATTAGAGTAAAAAGAGGACACAATCCAAGTCGCGATCAGCCAGGAATGCCCAGCTCCTGCCTTATTAACACCTTACAAGGAATTTTCTCAGGTGTGAACGGGCCCCCAATCAATAAACACGCGCCTTTGGTGGGAACGACTCGACTTCATCATCCAATGTGTTCATGTGCACCGGCCTGTACGCCAATCGAACCTTCTCATTCTCCCAGTACCTATGCAAGAAAGAATTTCAGTAAATCAGGATAGCAATACACAATAGAAAAACACCTCTGGGTCTTCAATGAAACATGACCATGATTAAGTTGCATTGCACGATGTTCTAAGACCTACTGACACGCTAAATGTTTCCTCTCCTTTGCAAGTGGGTTTTACATTTAATTCATCACAAATCATAATTAGCCTGAAGTCTGAAGTGGTTTATATGACAGCCAACTGTCAACATGTCAGAATGCAGCAAACGGAAACAGGAGAAAACATCATCTGACATTATTTCAGGAAGCAAGATGAATATAAGATAATTACCCCAGTGAGTGCTTCATCCACTTCTCATCGTCTCTTGTCTGTAAGCAAAGGACAAAATGATAGGTGTTATAACAAAGAAGCATGTGGTGCAAGGAAGAGGGGAGGAAAAAAGTTAACAAGGATAAGCAACAAACCGTGAAATCTTCACGAGCATGTGCGCCTCTGCTTTCCTTCCGTGCCTCCGCTGAATACATAGTTATGCATGCATTTATCAACAGATTTTCCAGCTCTATGGTCTCTATCAAGTCTGAATTCCTGTAGAAATTACAGATGATGAAAACAAAAGGTTAATAAATGCGAGTACAAGCCAAATAAGTTGTTTTGTTTCTAAGTGGAAGAACATACCATATGAGACTCCGATCGCTGAGCTTCACATCATGGAAACTCTCCCATGCTTTGGTAATTAGCTCACAACCTGTAAACCATAAGGCCAGTTAAATACATGAACAATATAGTTGCAATGAATAGTGAAGCCTAGGAGTGTTTATCTTCACAATATCTATCATGATTGTTTCCTTCTCTTAATATCTGTCAGTGGTTTATGGAGATACCCTGTTTTTTTTTTTGTTGTTGTACCACAGCAAGGGGCAGAAGAACTATACGAAGTGATAGGAGCAATACCTTCTTCAAGAGTTTCCTGTGTACGGAACACAGCAGCATTGTTTTGCATAACACGTTGCATGTTGAGACGAATCTTGGAAGTTGGCAATGACCCATTGGCATTTCTCAGCTTGTCCAACCATGCTATAGTCTTTTCTCCAGCATCTTTTCCAAGAGGCTTCTGCTTGTCACCTGTACAATAGTTCAACATGCATATTAGGGGTATTGGGAAGAAAGAAAGGAATTACTGTGTACAAGAAAGAAACTTGCCTGGTTTAGAAATCTCAGCTACCCTGTTCGCACAAGCTCTGCCAAAAACAACTATGTCAAGAAGTGAGTTCGCCCCAAGCCGATTTGCACCATGGACAGATGCACAGGCTGCTTCTCCAGCAGCCATAAGGCCGGGAACAACAGTATCTGGATTATCACCCTTGATGTGCACTACCTAAAATGCAGAACAGAACTTCTGTTAATATCTTAACATGAAGTAAAATCTAATCATATTTACTGCATATCCAGTACAAACCTCTCCATGGTAATTTGTTGGGATACCACCCATATTGTAGTGCACAGTAGGCAAAACTGGAATGGGCTCCTTGGTGACATCAACACCAGCGAAAATAGCAGCAGTTTCAGAAATACCAGGAAGCCTTTCCTTAAGAACTTCAGGAGGCAGGTGGTTCAGATGCAAATAAATGTGGTCCTTCAGTGGCCCTAAAATAACCAGATCAACAGATAAGTTCCACAGGAAAGACAATAGTCCTGGTACTAAACAAACAAACAAGATTGCAGAACATACCAACACCACGGCCCTCTCTAATTTCCATTGTCATAGATCTTGAAACAACATCACGAGAAGCAAGATCTTTTGCAGTAGGGGCATAACGTTCCATGAAGCGCTCGCCTTCACTGTTTCTAAGGATACCACCTTCACCTCGGGAACCTGAAGGGTACAGAAATTGTCAGGAACATAAGACCATCCTCAACATAAGAAATAGACAATCCAAAGACTACTTGCTAGCAAATAGATTATTTCTCTAAAATAAGCAAAAGAGGATAGGATTGAACAAATACTACCTTCAGTGATCAGGCATCCAGCACCATAAATGCCTGTTGGATGGAATTGCACAAACTCAAGATCCTGAAGTTGCACATATCAGGAAAGATAAATTAGGACAAAAACATGGACTAGTACTTGATAGAGGAATGTGGACAGAAACATGATTGAGTTATTAATAAAGCAGCATCAGATAAGAAGACTGACTTGAAGAGGTAAACCAGCACGTGCAACCATAGCATTGCCATCTCCAGTACATGTGTGTGCTGAAGTTGCTGAAAAATAGGCTCTGCCGTAGCCCTGTCCCCATAACAAAAAAGAACTGATCACTATGGTCAGCGCAAACAAACTAATTTATACTTTCAAATTTGTAAGAACACTTACTCCTGTGGCTAGAATTGTATTGGTGGCACGGAAACGGTGAAGGGTACCATCCTCCATGTTTAAGGCAATGACTCCTTGGCAGTTACCTGGAATATCGTTGTAAGTTAATTATCAGAACCATATCCATGGAATTCACATGTCACACAATAAAAATAATACCACGAAAAAGAGGGATGTGAATTGCATCATCAACAGAAGTGCAATTACAAAAGAGAAATTTAAGATAATCTTCTCTAATTCACCTTACGTGTTGGAATAAGACAACGACACAACATACAAAGAAAGTTGGCAATGTAGAAAAAAAAGTCATGTTAGCTAACCTTCATCGTCCATGAGAAGGTCCAATGCAAAATATTCCACAAAAAACTGAGTATTGTGCTTCATTGCTTGACCATATAGTGTGTGTAGCATAGCATGTCCTGTTCTGTCAGCAGCACAGGCACATCGGTAGGCCTGTCCACCTGGTGACAGTAAATTGTTATAGGAAGCTGACCAAGATAAGCGAATGGTGCATATAAAAATATTACAAGCGAAGATTGCACTTCATTAATAAGTTATGACCTTTCCCAAAATCTAAGCTCTGTCCTCCAAAGGCACGTTGGTATATCTTTCCATCTTCAGTTCTTGAAAAAGGTAAACCATAGTTCTCCAGCTCTATGACAGCTTTTGGTGCCTCTCTGCACATGTACTGAATAGAATCCTGGTCACCTGGAAATGGATGAGATTGGAATTTTAAAGAAACGTAAAACGTACGACACTTGAATAGTTGCTTGAAGATATAATTTCAAGTTATTCTTAAAAAGGATCAGATAGTGCCAAAATACATGCCAAAAAAACCGTGACAAAGTAGCTTACCAAGCCAATCACTTCCCTTGACAGTATCATACATATGCCACCTCCAATCATCTTCGGTCATGTTTCCAAGAGCAGCATTTATGCCTCCCTACACATATGATTGCTAATTAGTGCCAAATGAAGCTAACGATATGGCAACACATAATATTGGAGCAAACATATCATGCCTAAATGCCATCAAATTTTACATGGTATCTAGGCCTACGTGCAGAGAGAAAAAAATAATGTTGCCACTGCTGCCTTATTCCTTTTAACTAGGGTAATACAAAGTGTAGAATGAGGAAAACGTTCAACTACAAACAAGAGGCAGAACAGTATACAATATGTAAATCAATGAAAAACTAATACAGGTCCAAGTCATACCAGGACAGCACATCAACAATACTGGTAATTCTATACAAGTTTTATGCTTCATATTTTCACTCGTAATTGATTACCAATTATAGAACCCTAATGACACAATTCCTCCTTCGGGTAATCCCTGTGAGAGAGGTGATGCCCCGTTGTCCCACACACAAAATGGATGCAACCTCGGTACTCAAACTAGCAGTTGAGTTCATCACTTGTTTAAGAAGTCCATTTCAGTTAGATCAATACTACACAGAAATCATGCCATTGAACAAAAGAGATGCTCAACAAAACAGCACTTACATTCCAAATTAAATCAATCAACAAGCAACACCCACGGAAAACAACTAGCTGCCATCTCACTACCCTCACCACCGATCCGTTCCACAACGAGTCTCATTATCCACTAAAACACCAGCCTGATTAGGTTATGCAGCGCGAGAGGCGTTACCTGTGCCGCGACGGTGTGCGAGCGAGTGGGGAAGAGCTTGGTGATGCAGGCGGTGTTGAACCCGTGCTCAGAGAGACCGATCGCCGCGCGGAGCCCCGCGCCGCCGGCCCCCACCACCACCGCGTCGTAGGTGTGGTCGACCACCGTGTAGGACGACTGCAAAGGAAGCGCATCCCGCAAACAAACCAAATCAATCACAGCATTCTCGGAGCCGAACCATCACATCACACCAGAAACAAACTGCTAAAAACAGATGAGTCTATACGAAGGGAAGACAAAATCCGTCCGAACCACCGCGAATCGTCGATTCCGCGATCATGGATCAAAGCACGATCGGAAACAAATCGGGGAAAAGGGTGCTGGATCGAGCAGACGATGAGGCGGATCGGGGCGTACCGGGGCCGTGGAGAGGAGCCGGGAGGCGGAGGCCCTGGCCCTGGAGAGGCCACTGAGGCCGCGCGAGACGCAGCTGCGCCACATCGCGCGTGGATCTCACGGCGTCGGCGGCGGCGGCGCAAGTGTGGGAGGTTTTTGGGCGGCGGCGAGGGAGGGGTGGAGAAAGCGGCGGTGGAGAAGACGACGGAAGGGGAGGTTGGCAGGGGGCAGGTCGTTTAATCTGGAGCGGTAGGGCTTTGGATGAGACGGTTTTACCCTTGCATTTTCTGGGCATTTTACGGTAGCGGCACTGGATAATTGTTTCCATTCTTCGTGTTTTATTTCCTCGTTTATTTCCACTCTTTATATTATCGTTTATATTTTTTCGTGTTTCCAGAACTATCCGTAACTAAAAATAGTACTGGCGAGTAGAACTAGATTCTGCAGAACAAGTTGGCACCGCAAATCAAATTGCAACACATTTCATGAAGCTGTCACATGATCCTACTCTGGATGAAACTAGAAAATGAAAGCCTATAAAGAAATTGGCTGCCAATTTTGAGTTTTGGTGACTCTGGAACATAGATTCTACAAAATTTTGTTTGTGGGATCGTAGCTGCAACCAGAAACAGAAAAGGGCAAATGCGTAAGGCGATCAGGGTGGCTGCCTGGCTGGGTTCCTTGTCGTGCAGGAACAAACGGCACCTCAAGTGGACCGCGGCATGGCCACGACGATGGCTTCACAGAGCGATACGCGGCACCGAGCTCTCCCGGACAAACATCGGCAACTACCGTTCGTCCTCGTCCATCGCCATCGGTCCAGAGTTGGAACCCAACGCCCACTTTATTTTGTTCTTGCCTTTCCATCAGGTGGACAGATCCCTCCCTGATCGTTCCAACACTTTGCATCTTGTTGTATCTACGCAGTACAGTCCGCGTCCTCGATCAGCAACCTTTGTCGGTCAACCTATACGTTACCAGAAAACAAATGAAATTGTTTCAAATGGAATCATCAAGAACAAAAACTCTTCATAAATAGTCAGCAGGAGACATGTCTATCTGATCTCAGATTATTTTGTTGAACCTCCTCAATTTGCATGTCTAAAAGACTACAGGAAATCAGAGAAAGTAAAAATCAAGTCAACTTTGCTACTACCAAATCAGAGAAACTATGCTCAAGTCAAATTTGGTTCCAGTGTATATAGGCATTGGGTGTCAAACAAGCTGAAACTGAAAGATTTTGGTGGAATTATTGATATCCCAATTCACTTTAGTTGTGTTTTTATATGTATTGACCATGTTGCCAGTGTTTTTATTAATTACTTGTTTCATAATAATCAGAGGAAATATATTCAACATTGTTTAATTATTAGCTTCATTATAGATATCATTTGAGCTTTTTAGACACGTGCGTGGCGCACGTGCATTGATACTAGTGTGGGCAATAAGTGCCTAAGTGGTCTCAGGCGCTCCCAAAAAAACAGAAATGTAATTAAGCTTTTAACATTTTTCTAATGAGTAAATCTCACAAAACTGTAGATTTTACGCCAATTATACCAAAGAATTATAGAAGAGATCTTGCTCTCTTATAACCCTTTTTTGGGATGAATGCTCTCTTAACCTGACAAGTGGGCCCCTTGTGGGTATGAGAGCAAAAACTATAAAAGATATGGTTTTATGATAAATTACCGTGTGATAGTTTTATCAGAAGGATTTAGGTTTGTGAAATTTACTCTATTTTAATAGACTATGGCACGTAAAAAATGACTTGTACAAGAAGAAAAAAAGGAGAAAATTTCACTGTCAGAAGTGAAATTTTCCAATTTGCGTACCTCGAGGGTTTACTGAGATAACTAAAATCATTAACTTAGTAAAATGTACAAAGGTTTTTTGGGAAAATAACTTTCAAATTATAATTATGTACTGGCATAAAGTTCCATCTAACTAGTAGCAAGTTTAACTAGCATAATAGTTGCATTGTGTCTAGCTTTGATGCTTTTATTTTAGAGTATTGGCCAGGAGTAATTTAGCACTGCACTCTCTGCTCCAAAAATGCCAGCACTTCAATTAGATGATAGCGCCCTCGCGAAAAAAAATATAGATGATAGCGACAAGATTGAGTCGTCATCTCATCATTTTTCTAAGTACTCATTCTGGGTGTACTACTAAAAAGGCAAACCGATCATAGAAAGTAATCTCTGCATTGCATTTAGCGTTCACAACAACTTACATGGATATAGATGTTAACTTTAGTGGTACTTGCAATTTTTTGCGTTCCATATTGTTCGCACCGGCCAGTCCCCTTTATATAGACGCCTCAACCCAAAGCAACTTGTTCTGGCTGAGTTCAAATTGAAAGGAGAGGTTGGGAGCCTGCGATAAGAATTAAGATGTCAAGTGTCAACAGTAATTGTTGGAGTAGGAGGTGTCAAGAATAGAGAACATATCGAAGGTAACTAGCTGTTAACTTCAAGATGCATTTAATGAGAGGCTATTTAGCCTCTAAAATGCATCTTAGTGGAGGATGGTGTGCGTGCCAACATTTTGAGAAATAGCTACCTCTCTTCAGTTGGATTTTCCATGGAGATTAGAGCCAAAACTTCAGATATGTTCACAGGAGGTCCTGGCTTGCTCAGATTAACGAATCATGATATGGAGATCATGCGCAGGTGATGAACTAAACTGCCTTCTTGAGGCAAAAGAATTCCTTGTAAAGCAGTCACAACTAAGTAGTTCACAATATGAATCTAACAACATCAACTATTTTTCATAAACGGGGTTATATAATGAGTAATTGTTGGTCAAATGCTTGGCTAACAATATATCTAGAGTGAAGGGAGAGCAATTTTGGGAGACCATTGGTTTCATCTCTAGAGAGATGGAACCTAGGATTTCCAACCTTCTGTATTATCAGACTATTTAAACAAACATGTGGCATTTTACTGTCTCGCCTTAATCTCAATGAGGGACATTAGCTCTCAGTTTTTCAATTCTTTCATGTTCAGTTACTTCTGTTCAAGGTACCAAGTACTGATAAGTACTGATGGAAAATGAACACTTATCTGCCATCTTTTGGCTGAAAAATCTGGTTACAGCATCCGGAAAAACAGAACTTCTTAAGGCAAAATGTATGCTCTGTTTTGATTGTTACGGCGTGAAGAAAATGTATGCTCATGCGCAGGTGATAAACTAAACAGCCTTCTTAAGGCAAAAGAATTCCTTGTAAAGCAGCCTGTAAACCCGTCTTGCATATAACGAATCATGATACGGAGATCATGCAAATGCATCAAATATTTTTGTACAGAAACTGTGAAGCAGGGTGCTTGTCTCATGTTTTTATCATTTTTTTGTGTTATAATGTTTTGTTCATTTTATTCTGCATTCTGCTACCTATATGTATGGCTCAGAATAGTTAGTTTTTTTCTTTGCATTGCATTCAAATCTTCACGTTTCATTGGTTTGCTCGGTTCCCTTTATATAGACGCATGCTGCCTGAATGGAAGGGAGCTTCCGCTTGTGTGAAATGGATGAGGAGAGAGAGAGAGTGGCGGAGGGATAATTCGTGGCTACATCCTTGTTGTGATGATGGCGTCAAGCAAAATAGTTTTAGGAGGCATCAGGAACACAAAACATACATAAGCAGACGTCAATAATTGTTGCACCGCGGCTTTTACAAGCTGGGGCACGTATGCTGCATCTCATCTGACTCGTTGCAGATATATAGTCACATGAATGTGCATTAAATCTCTCTGTTTTTGGAACTTTATGTCTTATTGTTAACGCACATTCTATATAGTCGCATCGACCGATCGCTCCCTTATATACGCCTGAACAAAAACTAACATTGAGATTGAACTCAAACTCGATGACGTGGAGAGCGGAGGGGAAGTAATTTGTGATGAGAAGTAATTGTAGGAGTAGGAGACGTCAGGAATATAAAACGTGTCCATGGTATAGATGGTATGCTTGAGACGAATACTTAGATAGGCTATCTAGCATCTAGAATGCATGTTATGGCTCATTTGTGTGCGTGCATATACATTAAGCAATAGCAACCTCTGTTTATTTGGGCCCGCCCAGAGAATCAGAGCGCAATTCTATTATCTGGCACGTCAGCTATCAACCGAGCTCTCCTGAAGGACCAAGTAGGCGATCAGAGGTGAGGGAGGTGAATGGGAGGCAATAATAATTTTTCATAAGAACTTGATCTATGTTCCAATGACAACCCAATGCACATCTCTTTCAACCATCAAGATCACACACATCAATTGAAGTTGATGTGTTAATTTTAGGAATGGTTAGGAAGTGACAAACAAACGCGGAAGCAATTAATTTGGACAAAGCACAATCAAAAGAATGAGTACCAACTTAGAGCCTAGTTGGATGTTCCGGAGAGAAGTTTTAGTGTATTCACAGATGTTCTGTCCAAGTCATGGATGTTCCGACAAAAACTTTCTATGTATTCACGGATGTTCACATAAACTTTATGTGTAGTCACGGATGTTCCTTCAAGTCTCAGATATTTAGGATGAACAGTAGTCACATGTGTTCCTTCAAGTCTCGGATGTTCCGGGATGAACAATACAGCTCGCGAAAAAGCTCGGGAAAACTCAATCCAAAATTCGAAATCCAACCAAACGACCTCTAAACTTCACAAAGTTTGAAACGTAGGTGAAACAAAGGATGGGTAACCTCGTCCAAAAGTGTAACACCCTGTGTTTTGCCATAATATAAAAATCACTAAAAATTTGAACTTTTTTCGAATTCAAACAAATTTAAACAAACTGGATGTCGAATCCATGCCAAATTCAAATTTTTGAATTTTAAAGATGCATCAAACTCCATCATAAGCATATTTGAGTTTTATTGTTTTTATTTATGTGTTCATTTGGTTTTGATCCTTTTTCAAATTTGAATTGCATTCAAATTTGTATTCCATCTAAATCCGGAAAATGTTTAAACATTTCCTTTCTTCCCGGGCCGCCCTCCTTTCTTTTTCCTTGGCCGGCCCAGCTTCTCCCTCTCCACTCCGGCCCAGCAGCAGCCCAACCCGCCTCCCTCTCCCTGTGCCGCTGACGTGCGGGCCCCGCCCGTCGTCTCCCTCCTCTGCCGCGCAGGACGCCGCCCATGCCGGCCGGTGAAGCCTCGTCCCGTCGCCGCTCAGTAGCCGTTGAAGCCGCACGTGCCGCGCCGCGTCACCGTCGTCTCGTCCCATCGCTCCGTCCAGTCGGCCAACTCCCGCAGCGCGCGCCCACGCCGACGACCACCAACCGCCCTCGGAAACCGGCGAGCCACCATACCTCGACGTCACCCCACGCGGCCTCCTTCCTCGCTCCGTCCCGTCCAGGGAACTGTGGCCGTCCCGCGCCCTCGTCACCACGCGCGTGGGCCTCGTCCTTCCCTGGCAAGCCGTCGCGTCCGCGTTGAATCCCGGCGACCGGGCCGACGACCGAGCCGCCCAACGGCTCTCTCCCCGTCGCCTATAAATCCCAGCGAGCTCCGCGTCGCCTCCCTCCTCCCTCACGTGAACTCAACCACTCCTCCTCGCCACCCAAGCGCTCCACTTTCCACTTTTCCCCACCGGCGTCCCCTTTTTCTCCGGCGACCCGTTCGGCGACTTCCCGGCGAGCCAACAGTGGAGCTCCGCCCTCTCTTTCTCTTCTTTTGGCATCGCCGAACCCCAGCTAACCCCGTCGCGCCCTTTGTTCTCGCAGCCGAAGCGTGGAGCATGGAGTTCCCGGCGGGCTAGGGTTCCGGCGGCCGCCATCGTCGACGTCGACTTCCGCTTCCCCTCCAGCCGCGCCGACCCCACTGTGAGCATCGTCGCACTCTTCTCTCTCTTCCGCGCCATATTTTTCTCTTCTTCTCCCCGTGCACGAGCACTCGCACCGAGCTCCTCCACCCGCCGCCGCGCGACCTCGTTCGCCGGCGTGCTTTCCGGCAGCGCTCGGCCGAGCCGAGGCGCGCACCACAGTCACCGCACATCTGCGCACCCGCACGTGAGCACACACTCGTGGGAACTCCACTCCCGCGCCGTTCCCCCTCGCACGACGCCGCGCCGCCGCACTCCGGCGAGCTCGCGCCGCCGCTCCCATCAACCCCGTCGACAGCATCACCCCCAGACGTCTTCGCCGTCACGCGTAGGCCACGTAGACGTGCTTCTCGTCGCATTCCGACCACCGCAGCCGCCGCCGGCGTGGATTCCGGCGACGCGCCGCCGCGCTCCCCTGTTTCCGGCGCCCTTTGACCAGCCGCGCCGCCGCTGACGTGGCACGCCACGTCGGCCTAGGGGCCCCACACGACCCGGTCAGCCCCAGCCCAGTCAGCACGGTGCACGAACTCGATGCACCGTGGACCGCTCTCACACACCGCGCTGGTCCACAGCTCACGTGGACCAAGTCCACAGAACAGTACCAAAACAGTGCACCGGCCCCGCGGGCCCATCTGTCGGCCTCACACACACATGAAAATTGCTAGCGCCACACAGCAAACGTACCCAAATTCTTTTTCGAGCACTTTTCTAATATCAGAAAAATCCCATAAATTCTCCAAAAATACTAGAATACCTTCTAATCATTTTCCAATACTTGATCACCTCAGATTAATTAAGTTTTGCCCATACTTAATTAATCAAGCTTAGTTCTATTTATTTAATCCTACCAACTTCTAAAATCTATATCTTATTCATTGTAACTCCGATTTTGGCGATCCTTTCGCCAAAATTCATCTAAATTCATGATCTATCCAATGCTACCAGAAACTTCTTCATTTGATGTTATTTGGATCTTATTTGGTTTAATGCTTGTTTAATTAATTGCTTGAGCGGTAGATTTATTTGTCGTTATTTACTTTTAATCGCTAGATAATCAAGCTTACGAGGAAGAAGCTGAGGATCCGGATTACGAGGACTTAGAAGAAGAAGACTTTGGTGAAGGCAAGTCCTAACCCTCCTTTGATCATGATTGATCCTATGTTTATAAATTACCTACTTAAGAGCCCGTTTATAAATAAATTGCATGATGTTTAATGCTTAGTATGTCCTAAGTACTTATTGATTGCCATGCCTTGTTATTGATTACCCTGCTTCCCTTGTTAAACTTAAGGTCCAACATTCGTTAATTATTTAATGATTAGTTGGAATGCTATGCTGCTTAGGACTGTTATACATGAGTACTTAATTAATCTTGCTATACATGCTTTTGTGTTAAATGCGTGAGTGCTTGGTGGTGTGTGTTGTGAATATGATAATGTGGGATGGTAATTAGTGACTTGTGCAACTCTATAGTGGGGATACTTTGGCGGGAGCAGGCGGGTAGTCCTCAGTGGGGAGGGCTATCTATGGGATGCGACTCCTCTGTGAGGATAGCTATTGAAGATGCCTGCTTCGGTCGTATAAGGACCGGTTCCTGTGCCGCCTGGCCTAGCACCCTTCGTACAGCCACAAGTCTTGTATGGGAAAGAGTTGGAACCACACCCTACTATAGTGTCCACCCGGTATCCACTCGGAGGCAGGAGTTGCAGCGGAAGCCAGGAGAAGACTCGCCGACAGTGGGATGCGAGCCCGGCATGTGGATATTATTCAGGCCTTTCTATATGAATTATATGATGTGATGAAGCCCCTGGTCGGATGTTTTTCCGTGGGTGGATGCCGTGGTGACACCAAGTAGGTACGGGACCTCTGTATGCCTTTCCTAACCACGACGGTGGGAGGGACTGGTATACCTTGTGGGGAATCGTGTACAACCTCTGCAGAGTGTAAAATCTATCTGGATAGCCGTGTTCCACGGTATTGGACGACGCGAAAGCTTTGGCCACACAAGATTAGTATAACGGTGTGAGTTATCTCCTTGGCGTGTTTTTGGAATACTCCGGTGTGGAACCGTGCGCTGGTTTCCTGCCAGCATTAAAACTTGGGAACTGGCGGGATGGATTGCATCTCCCCCAGGGCCAAACAACCCCACTAAAAGATATCAATAATCTTGACTGTAGTTGCAACTGGCTTTGCTTTTAAAACAACCTTTGCATAAAGATGGCTTTAACCGCTATGCTTAAACCTCAGCCTATCCTTGGTTATACCCTTGCATGCTTTTACCCCTTGTGTTAGGGCTTGCTGAGTACCCTATGTACTCACCCTTACTTTAATCTTTCAGACGAAGAGCCCGAGTACGAGTTCCAGGATGGTGAAGATGAGGAGTAGGGTTCCGTCCGCTCTCGAGTTGCCTGTAGTGGTCCCGTCTCCGCTTTCCGCTGTAGTGGTGTTTAAGTGGTTCTGTTGTAGTAGTTCATCGATGTGATGTTCATTGTAATAAGGCGGCCGCTGGCCGAGTGTTGTAAGACCTTTTATGTATGAAGGCTTGTATGAGACTCGGTAATATTTATGTAAGTTATGACTCTGTGATGACATTCTGTGTAAGTGTTCGTATCAGCGACTGATCCAGGGACTGATACGGGTAAGCACTAGTGCTCCAGAAATGGGGTACGACAGAGTGGTATCAGAGCCATGCTTGACCGTAGGATGGACCCTAAGTTGGAACGAGTGTGAGAGAGTGATATTTTATATATATAAACTATATTACAAAATTTTACTTCCTGAACTGTCTTTACTTTATAAAATTTTTGTTCCGTTGTTGTGTACTTACCCATCTTCAACTTTTGTTGAACAGATGGAGGTCCAGTTGGTAGACAGCGAGTGGTCCTTCAGCTACCAGATCGGCACCGCAGGCTTTCCCACTGTCCTTTGGGAGACCCTGCAGAGGTTCGGCTACACCGACCGTCCAGAGTACCGCACCCGTCGCTCCGTCCAGCACGGCACCCAGAGGTGCGAGGTTCGCGTGACTATCCTCCAGTCACCCGAGCACCCTGACTGGGAGCCGCTGACAGCCACGACCTTCGGCGCTTCACTCACCGACGCCTACCAGGCAGGGGCCCGTAAGGCCCTGCTCCTCTTCTGCGAGCGACACGAGCAGGACGTGCGTGGCACGCCGTCCCGCTACTTCCCGCTCTACACCTTATGCCGCCCGGCGTGGCGTCGTAGGTGGAGGGCACTCCAGGGTTTGAGTCAGACAGAGGACAACCCCGCCTTGGTTGCCACCGTCCAGTACCTTCTTGCTTTGGACGACCTGTACGAGCAGCACCAGCGACAGTGGTCGAGGTGTGTCACCAGAGCCGAGGAGGCAGAGACTAGAGAGAGAGCCCTCAGTGAGCAGCTCACAGAGACCCAGGCACGACTCACCCAGACTCAGTCAGTTCTCGAGACCACTGCGGAGCGCTGGCAGAAGGAGACAGACAAGCTTAGAGAGACTCAGGCACAGCTAGCTGCAGTTCAGGCTCAGCTCACAGAGACCCAGGCCACCCTAGAGCGTACCAAGAAGCTTTGGAGAGAGGATGCCACCTATCTTATCAAGAGGTTGGACAGTTGTTACGTGGGGTGCCACACGCACCACGGAGGACCCCGTCGCAGGTTTCTCCCGAGGGTCAGGGGACTGCACCGCCACTCACACTACGCAGCACCGACAGACTCAGAGGGTGATGACGACACTGCCGACACAGAGGATGACTCTAGTGACAGTGAGGATGTTGGAGGTGCAGGATCGTCCGGAGTAGCACAGCAGGCAGCCCCAGTTCCCTCAGAGGCAGCACCAGACCAGGCACTGGTTCCAGCTCCAGCCCCCACAGAGGTTGCCCCAGTTCCAGCCCCTACAGAGGTTGCACCAGCTCCAGTGGCAGCACACGGTTTCCTGATGGAGTCTGACAGCTCAGAGGACGACGACGACTCAGCACACGAGGAGGACTCAGTGAGGACTGAGGAGGAGCCCACAGAGGACGAGGATGCTGAGATGGCAGTAGATGACCCTGAGCCAGAGCTACCAGAGGACCCTTCACAGGATGAGGGGCCTGCAGAGGACGAGCCGTCGGAGAACATTCCGTTCTTCGAGTTGGAGTACGCCAGTGACTGGGCAGAGTACTCAGATTCTTCGTCAGATGGCCAGCCTCCTGTGTACAACATACCATCTGAGTTCTACCAGATGTTTGAGGACGACCAGTCAGAGGAGTCAGAGGACTCCATGGCAGATCAGATCGTCGATCTCACAGGAGACGATGATGCGATGGATGAGGATTACCCAGCAGACGCTGACTCACCAGCTCACTCCCAGCCAGCAGTTGTTGATCCACCAGCTCCGTACCAGCCAGCACCAGCTCAGCACCAGCCAGCCCCTGTTGCACCACCGGCTCAGTACTACTCCACAGTTGTCGTGCCACCAGTTCAGTACCTGCCGCCACTTGTTGCACCACCAGTTCAGTACCAGCCAGTGTTTGTTGCACCCTCAGCTCAGTACTTTCCAGCAGTTCAGCAGCAGGCACCTGGACCCCAGATGTTCAGTGACTCAGGACTCTTCGAGTACTACCAGTTGCTCAGTGCTCACTACCAGTGGAGCGACCCCTTCGACCTGTACCAGGAGTGGCGCAGGGACCGTGGCTTCGACCTGTGAGCAGCAGTTAGCAGTGATGGAGTTAGCTACCAGCAGCACTTGTGGCAGCAGTGCTTGTACCCATAGTTTGCTTAGTCAGCAGTGTGTGTGTGGTGTAGTCAAGCAGTTGTGTGTCGTTGTATCATAGTGTACCTTGTTGTCGAGTCCTGTATCTAGTTGTATCCGTCAAATCCTTCTATATGAAAGGATTTGGGTATGTGTGATCGAACCTTGTTATGATGTATATGTGATGCTGTGATGTTGTAATGATGCTGGATCTTCATGTTTGTGTGTTAGTTATCTTCAGTGTTGCCTTGTTTCCTCGTTAAAGCTCGTAACCTTAACCTTGTCTCAATCTCACCCTTCTTTATCAACCATCAATCAACAGATGCCTCCCAAGAGGTCCGCTAGAATCCAGCAACGCCAGAGGCGTGCAGCACATGAGGAGCCAGAGGATGATGGCCATGATACGGGCAGTGGACGTGGACGTGGCAGAGGCAGAAATAACAACCAACGTGGAAGAGGTAGAGGTGGAGGCAGAGGTGGAAACCATGATCAAGACCATCAGGAGGATGAAGCTAGCCAGAATCAGCAGGAAAGTCATGATGAGGTTGGAGATAACAACCAGAGCCGAGGTGGAGGAAACCAGAACCGTGGCAGAGGTGGAAGAGGTGGTGGACGAGGTGGTGGACGAGGTGGAAGAATACCTCAACCACCTGTCACTAACCTAGTGGCAGTGATGGATAACCAGACCCGTCTGATGGAGATCATTGCCCAAGGACTTCTAGACCGTACAACTGGTCCCCAGAACAAGATGTCAGAGCTCATGAGACTCAGGCCACCGACCTTTGAGAGTGCTGAAGAAGATCCCTTGGCAGCAGATGATTGGCTGAGAGGCATCACCAAGAAGCTGCAGGTTGTCAATGCCACCGACAGAGAGAAGGTTCTACTGGCATCTCACCAGCTCATTGGAGCAGCAAGTGAGTGGTGGGATAACTACTGTGAAGCCGCAGAGAATGCTGATGCTATCACTTGGGAAGAATTCCAGGAAGAATTCAGGAGATACCACATCCCTGAAGGTATCATGGAGATGAAGGCAGATGAGTTCCGCTCTCTGAAGCAAGGAGCCATGACAGTGAACCAGTATATCAGGAAGTTCATGAAGCTGGCACGCTATGCACCTGATGATGTCAATACTGACAAGAAGAAGCAGGATCGCTTCAGGAAAGGACTCAGTCCCAGTTTGAAGATGCAGTTGATCACTCATATCTATCCAGACTTCAACACCCTGATGAACCGTGCTATCCTTCTGGAAGATGCTCGTTCTCACCTTGAGAATGACAGGAAGCGCAAGTTCAATGCGCAGAGGTTCAAGCAGCAGGACAGGAACCAGAGGTCAAGGAACAGCTTTTCTCAGAGGCCCAAGCACCAACCGACCATGCAGTACCGTACCTCAGCATCAAATCAGCAGAAATCAGCTCCCTCTTACGCAACCAAAGTGCAGGTAGTCAGCAGAAAAGCAGCCCCAGTGTTGCCCAGCCAGCCCAGAATGAGAAAAGAACATGCTTTCACTGCCGTGAACCAGGTCACATGGTTGCCAGATGCCCTTATCTGAACCAGAACCAGGCACCAGCTCAGTCACATCAGCCCAGCAACACCAGGACTGCAGCATCAGGAGTTGGACGTGGTGGACAGCAATCCTCAGGACCCCAGCGAAGGAACAATCAGACCTATGGCCGAGGCAAGGTCAACCACATCAACACCGAGGAAGCTGAGGAAGCACCAGACGTTGTCCTTGGTGAGTACCTTGTCAACTCTACCCTTGCAACAGTTCTGTTTGATTCGGGAGCTTCGCATTCGTTCATATCTTCGAGTTTTGTTGCTGCACATGGTTTTCCAACTGTTTTGCTCAAACAACCCCTGATAACAAAATCCCCTGGGGCAGAAATTAAGTGTTTGTTGGGATGTCCCCGGGTTAAGATTCTTTTAAGTGGGGTAGTGTTCCTAGCAGACCTAGTAGTGCTCAAGTCTGCAGGAATAGATGTAATCCTTGGAATGGATTGGTTGAGCAAGCATCAAGGCAATATAGCCTGTGATACCCGAAGAGTATCCTTAGTGAACCATCAGGGAATCAAAGTAGAATGTGAGCCAAGAAGAGCAATAATCATACCCATGGTATGCAGTATTGAGGCTAAACCCTTGGAGGAAGTACCGGTTGTCTGTGAGTACCCAGATGTCTTCCCGGATGAGCTACCTGGAATGCCACCAGACCGAGATATCGAGTTCATCATTGAGCTTCTCCCTGGAACCTCTCCAATAGCTAAGAGACCCTATCGGATGGCAGCAAATGAGCTAGCAGAGTTGAAGGCACAGATAGCAGAGTTACAAGAGAAAGGTTTCATCAGACCCAGTTCTTCTCCTTGGGGATCACCCGTTCTCTTTGTCAAGAAGAAAGATGGCAGTCTCAGAATGTGCATTGACTACCGTTCACTCAATGAAGTCACTATCAAGAACAAGTACCCACTGCCCAGGATCGATGATTTGTTTGATCAGTTGAAGGGAGCCAAGTTCTTCTCCAAGATCGACTTAAGATCGGGTTACTATCAGCTGAAGATTCGAGAAGGAGATATACTCAAGACCGCTTTTGTCACCAGATATGGTCAGTATGAGTTTACAGTGATGCCTTTTGGACTTACCAATGCACCGGCATACTTCATGAATCTGATGAACAAGGTCTTTATGGAAGAGTTAGATCGGTTTGTCGTGGTCTTCATTGACGACATCCTGATTTACTCCAAGAGTGCTGAGGAGCATGAGCAGCATCTAAGGATTGTACTTGAGAAGCTGAGAGCACATGAGCTCTATGCCAAGTTCAGCAAGTGTGAATTTTGGTTGAGAGAAGTAGCCTTCCTTGGTCATATCCTGACAGAAGAAGGTGTGGCAGTAGACCCAGCCAAGGTTGAAGCAGTTACTAACTGGAAGCAACCCACCAATGTGACAGAAATCAGAAGTTTTCTTGGATTGGCAGGTTACTACCGCAGATTCATAGAAGGATTCTCCAAGCTAGCCAGACCAATGACCGCCCTGACACAGAAAGGAAAGGAGTTCAAGTGGACAGATGCTTGTGAAAAGAGTTTTCAGGAGTTGAAAAGAAGGTTAACAACAGCCCCAGTGCTAATCCTACCGGATATTCATCGAGATTTTGTCGTATTCTGCGACGCATCTCGACAAGGATTAGGATGTGTCCTGATGCAAGATGGCAGAGTGGTAGCCTATGCTTCAAGACAGTTGAAGACTCATGAGCAGAACTATCCAACCCATGATCTGGAATTAGCAGCAGTTGTGCATGCTTTAAAGATATGGAGGCACTATCTTATTGGAAATAAGTGTGAAATTTACACAGACCATAAAAGCTTGAAGTACATCTTCACACAGTCAGATCTGAATCTCAGGCAGAGAAGATGGTTGGAATTAATCAAGGACTACAACCTGGACATACAGTATCACCCTGGAAAGGCCAACGTAGTGGCAGATGCACTAAGCCGGAAGGCTCATTGCAACAGCATCAAGTTGAACAGGCGAAGACCTGAGTTACTGGCAGAATTTGAACAGTTGAATCTACACTTCCTAGATGCAAGCCAATTAAGCACCTTGCATGTTGAACCAACTCTGGAAAGTCAGATTCGAGCAGCTCAAAAGGAAGATGAGGAGATACAAGAGCTAAAAGAGAAAACAGGTGTGGATAAAGCACCAGGTTTCAGAGTAGATGATCAAGGCACCTTATGGTACAAGAATCGAATATGTGTACCTAAGAATGGAGGTTATCAGCAGCTCGTCATGGATGAAGCCCATAATTCAGCATACTCCATTCATCCAGGATGTACCAAGATGTACTTGGACCTGAAACAGAAGTACTGGTGGACAGGAATGAAAAGGGACATAGCAGAGTTCGTTGCCCGATGTGATATCTGCAGCAGAGTCAAGGCAGAACACAAAAGACCTGCAGGACTGTTACAGCCGCTACATGTTCCAGTATGGAAATGGGACGAGATCAGTATGGATTTCATTGTGGGGTTACCCCGCACCCAGAAGGGAAACGACTCGATATGGGTCATAGTAGATCGTCTGACAAAGGTTGCACACTTCATAGCTGTGAAGACAACCTACCGAGGGGACAATTATGCTCAGCTGTACATAGACAATGTGCTCAAACTGCATGGAGTTCCTCGCAGAATAGTGTCAGATCGAGGTGCCCAGTTCACCTCAATATTCTGGAAAAGTCTGCACAAGCTGTTGAAAACAAAGTTGGACTACAGCTCCGCTTATCACCCCCAGACAGACGGACAGACTGAAAGAGTCAATCAAATACTGGAGGATATGTTGAGAGCATGTGTCTTAGCCTATGGGAAAGATTGGGAGAAAAGTCTATCCTTCGCAGAGTTCTCCTACAACAACAGTTACCAGGCCAGTCTGCAGATGTCACCCTTTGAAGCTCTTTATGGCAGAAAGTGCAGAACACCTCTCATGTGGTCAGAAGTTGGAGAATGATCCTTCTTTGGACCAGCAGTCATCCGTGATGCGGAAGAGAAAGTTGCTTTGATAAGAGAGAATCTGAAAGTTGCCCAGAGCAGACAGAAAAGCTATGCAGATACCAGACGCAGAGATCTGAGTTTCGAAGCTGGAGATTATGTGTACCTCAAGGTATCACCGATACGAGGTACTCGAAGGTTCAGAGTCCGAGGAAAGTTGGCACCAAGATATATCGGACCCTTCAAGGTACTCGAGAAGATAGGAGCAGTGGCATACCGCCTTGAACTACCTGAAGAGATGTCAGACGTCCACAATGTCTTCCATGTCTCGCAGTTGAAGAAATGTCTGAGAGCCCCAGAGGAGATAGTACCACCAGAGGTGATGGATCTTCAACCGGATCTCCGATATCAAGAGAGGCCAATCAGGATCTTGGATGTTGCTACTCGGCTAACAAGAAGGAATGCCATTCGGTTTTGCCGAGTGCAATGGAGTAACCACACAGAAGGAGAGGCTACATGGGAACGCGAGGACGATCTCAAGAAGGAGTTTCCCTATCTGTTCGAGGAAGAGCCTGAATCTCGAGGACGAGATTCCCTTTAAGTGGGGTAGGTTTGTAACACCCTGTGCTTTGCCATAATATAAAAATCACTAAAAATTTGAACTTTTTTTTTCGAATTCAAACAAATTTAAACAAACTAGATGTCGAATCCATGCCAAATTCAAATTTTTGAATTTTAAAGATGCATCAAACTCCATCATAAGCATATTTGAGTTTTATTGTTTTTATTTATGTGTTCATTTGGTTTTGATCCTTTTTCAAATTTGAATTGCATTCAAATTTGTATCCCATCTAAATCCGGAAAATGTTTAAACATTTCCTTTCTTCCCGGGCCGCCCTCTTTTCTTTTTCCTTGGCCGGCCCAGCTTCTCCCTCTCCACTCCGGCCCAGCAGCAGCCCAACCCGCCTCCCTCTCCCTGTGCCGCTGACGTGCGGGCCCCGCCCGTCGTCTCCCTCCTCTGCCGCGCAGGACGCCGCCCATGCTGGCCGGTGAAGCCTCGTCCCGTCGCCGCTCAGTAGCCGTTGAAGCCGCACGTGCCGCGCCGCGTCACCGTCGTCTCGTCCCATCGCTCCATCCAGTCGGCCAACTCCCGCAGCGCGCGCCCACGCCGACGACCACCAACCGCCCTCGGAAACCGGCGAGCCACCATACCTCGACGTCACCCCACGCGGCCTCCTTCCTCGCTCCGTCCCGTCCAGGGAACTGTGGCCGTCCCGCGCCCTCGTCACCACGCGCGTGGGCCTCGTCCTTCCCTGGCAAGCCGTCGCGTCCGCGTTGAATCCCGGCGACCGGGCCGACGACCGAGCCGCCAACGGCTCTCTCCCCGTCGCCTATAAATCCAGCGAGCTCCGCGTCGCCTCCCTCCTCCCTCACGTGAACTCAACCACTCCTCCTCGCCACCCAAGCGCTCCACTTTCCACTTTTCCCCACCGGCGTCCCCTTTTTCTCCGGCGACCCGTTCGGCGACTTCCCGGCGAGCCAACAGTGGAGCTCCGCCCTCTCTTTCTCTTCTTTTGGCATCGCCGAACCCCAGCTAACCCCGTCGCGCCCTTTGTTCTCGCAGCCGAAGCGTGGAGCATGGAGTTCCCGGCGGGCTAGGGTTCCGGCGGCCGCCATCGTCGACGTCGACTTCCGCTTCCCCTCCAGCCGCGCCGACCCCACTGTGAGCATCGTCGCACTCTTCTCTCTCTTCCGCGCCATCTTTTTCTCTTCTTCTCCCCGTGCACGAGCACTCGCACCGAGCTCCTCCACCCGCCGCCGCGCGACCTCGTCGCCGGCGTGCTTTCCGGCCGCGCTCGGCCGAGCCGAGGCGCGCACCACAGTCACCGCACATCTGCGCACCCGCACGTGAGCACACACTCGTGGGAACTCCACTCCCGCGCCGTTCCCCTCGCACGACGCCGCGCCGCCGCACTCCGGCGAGCTCGCGCCACCGCTCCCATCAACCCCGTCGACGGCATCACCCCCAGACGTCTTCGCCGTCACGCGTAGGCCACGTAGACGTGCTTCTCGTCGCATTCCGATCACCGCAGCCGCCGCCGGCGTGGATTCCGGCGACGCGCCGCCGCGCTCCCCTGTTTCCGGCGCCCTTTGACCAGCCGCGCCGCCGCTGATGTGGCACGCCACGTCGGCCTAGGGGCCCCACACGACCCAGTCAGCCCCAGCCCAGTCAGCACGGTGCACGAACTCGGTGCACCGTGGACCGCTCTCACACACCGCGCTGGTCCACTGCTCACGTGGACCAAGTCCACAGAACAGTACCAAAACAGTGCCCCGGCCCCGCGGGCCCATCTGTCGGCCTCACACACACATGAAATTGCTAGCGCCACACCGCAAACGTACCCAAATTCTTTTTCGAGCACTTTTCTAATATCAGAAAAATCCCATAAATTCTCCAAAAATACTAGAATATCTTCTAATCATTTTCCAATACTTGATCACCTCAGATTAATTAAGTTTTGCCCATACTTAATTAATCAAGCTTAGTTCTATTTATTTTAATCCTACCAACTTCTAAAATCTATATCTTATTCATTCTAACTCCGATTTTGGCGATCCTTTCGCCAAAATTCATCTAAATTCATGATCTATCCAATGCTACCAGAAACTTCTTCATTTGATGTTATTTGGATCTTATTTGGTTTAATGCTTGTTTAATTAATTGCTTGAGCGGTAGATTTATTTGTCGTTATTTACTTTTAATCGCTAGATAATCAAGCTTACGAGGAAGAAGCTGAGGATCCGGATTACGAGGACTTAGAAGAAGAAGACTTTGGTGAAGGCAAGTCCTAACCCTCCTTTGATCATGATTGATCCTATGTTTATAAATTACCTACTTAAGAGCCCGTTTATAAATAAATTGCATGATGTTTAATGCTTAGTATGTCCTAAGTACTTATTGATTGCCATGCCTTGTTATTGATTACCCTGCTTCCGTTGTTAAACTTAAGGTCCAACATTCGTTAATTATTTAATGATTAGTTGGAATGCTATGCTGCTTAGGACTGTTATACATGAGTACTTAATTAATCTTGCTATACATGCTTTTGTGTTAAATGCGTGAGTGCTTGGTGGTGTGTGTTGTGAATATGATAATGTGGGATGGTAATTAGTGACTTGTGCAACTCTATAGTGGGGATACTTTGGCGGGAGCAGGCGGGGTAGTCCTCAGTGGGGAGGGCTATCTATGGGATGCGACTCCTCTGTGAGGATAGCTATTGAAGATGCCTGCTTCGGTCGTATAAGGACCGGTTCCTGTGCCGCCTGGCCTAGCACCCTTCGTACAGCCACAAGTCTTGTATGGGAAAGAGTTGGAACCACACCCTACTATAGTGTCCACCCGGTATCCACTCGGAGGCAGGAGTTGCAGCGGAAGCCAGGAGAAGACTGTTGGCGGTCGTTAAACCATGTTTTGACCGCCACCCTACCGGTAAATAAATACATAACACCAAGATTTTGTGCATAGTAGATAGGAATAATGCTACTCCACAAGTTTTGGTGGATATTTGGATGCAGGAGTGAATAATGAAGAAAAGTGGGCCCAGTCAGGGAAATTCCCTGGCCGGCCGGCCCCACCCTAGGCCGGCCGGCCCCACCTGGTGGCCACAGGCCCCAGGCTTTCTCCAGCGGGCTGGAAAATAATCCTTAACGTGCAATTCAAGCCCAGCTCGGCAGGATTCCACCGACGTTCTAGAAGGTGGGCTATTTGGGCCTTTACTTGGCCCTCAATCCAATTCTGCCGACCCCAGCAGGAAACCGACCTTCAGACCGCCTTCAGGGAGTGATCTGGAGCGTCCAGGAGCAAGTCGGTGGCAAACCGCCACAGGGGACGGCCGGCCGGCCACCCCCCTAGGCCGGCCGGCCGACTTTGGCGCCACCGCCTCTCCAGCTTCGGCCAGGGTGCTTCCACCGCCTTCACAAGCTATAAAAGGGACCCCTCGGCCTTCGAATCAAAGAGCACCATCACACTTCATCCAAGTGTTCATTAGTTTAGTTGAGTAGTAGCTTTGGGAGTTAGAGTAGAGTAGAGTAGAGTGAGAGCTCTCTCGGGCTTCCGGAGTATTCTCGGAGTTCGGTATAGTTCTTTGTATCTTACTCTTGAGATATTATTTTATTTATTATATAATTAGTTTTATCTTTATTTATTTTTTTAGTAATTCTTTTCTATTTAGTTTATTTATTCGTTAAGTAAGTGCTCGTAGAAGTCTTGTTGTGGGATTCGTGATTGTTGGAATAGCGAGTACGAGAGAGTGCCGTCGTCGGAGATGACGTCGTGTGAAATCTGTGCTTGTTCATTCTTAGATAGGACTGCTCCGTTGATCAAGAGTAGCTCCTCTAGGCGGGTTGTAAGCGTGGCGCTTAGATCTTGGCCTATGCACGTTTGGCACCCAACCCCACGGAGGATGGTAGCCGCGAGTGTATGTGACAGCTGCACCGGTCTCTGTAATCCACCACGTCCGGGTTGGACTCAGCAGGGTCTTAATTATAGCGGATGGATCCCCAGGGTGAACTAGCATCATCGGTTGCCCTGGCACTTCCGTGCCCCGAAACGACATGACTTGTATGTGTATGAGCTTAGCTAGAGTAAATAACCTTTGTAGAATTAATTGCTAGAAAAGTAAATAATAGATAAACATACAGGTAGCCTTAACTCTATCTCGTTGCTCTCCCAAATGTATACTACGATTTATTTTATTACCTTGGATTTGAGGATGTGTGTGCCACCCATATATATCATGCCTATCTTACCCCCGTCTCAAGTATAGTTGATACATTATTTTTTTCTCCAAATTATCCAATGCATAGCTATTATTCAGCTTCCTTTTGCTCTACTTCCCTGCGGAAATATAAATACGATAACCCTGGAATACTCCAAGGTGAAATGCTACAATGGTGATCCGTGCGCTTGCGGAATTAATGAATTTAATTTTATCGCATAAGAACCGCCAATAAAGACTCGCCGACAGTGGGACGCGAGCCCGGCATGTGGATATTATTCAGGCCTTTCTATATGAATTATATGATGTGATGAAGCCCCTGGTCGGATGTTTTTCCGTGGGTGGATGCCGTGGAGACACCAAGTAGGTACGGGACCTCTGTATGCCTTTCCTAACCACGACGGTGGGAGGGACTGGTATACCTTGTGGGGAATCGTGTATAACCTCTGCAGAGTGTAAAATCTATCTGGATAGCCGTGTTCCACGGTATTGGACGACGCGAAAGCTTTGGCCACACAAGATTAGTATAACGGTGTGAGTTATCTCCTTGGCGTGTTTTTGGAATACTCCGGTGTGGAACCGTGCGCTGGTTTCCTGCCAGCATTAAAACTTGGGAACTGGCGGGATGGATTGCATCTCCCCCAGGGCCAAACAACCCCACTAAAAGATATCAATAATCTTGACTGTAGTTGCAACTGGCTTTGCTCTTAAAACAACCTTTGCATAAAGATGGCTTTAACCGCTATGCTTAAACCTCAGCCTATCCTTGGTTATACCCTTGCATGCTTTTACCCCTTGTGTTAGGGCTTGCTGAGTACCCTATGTACTCACCCTTGCTTTAATCTTTCAGACGAAGAGCCCGAGTACGAGTTCCAGGATGGTGAAGATGAGGAGTAGGGTTCCGTCCGCTCTCGAGTTGCCTGTAGTGGTCCCGTCTCCGCTTTCCGCTGTAGTGGTGTTTAAGTGGTTCTGTTGTAGTACTTCATCGATGTGATGTTCATTGTAATAAGGCGGCCGCTGGCCGAGTGTTGTAAGACCTTTATGTATGAAGGCTTGTATGAGACTCGGTAATATTTATGTAAGTTATGACTCTGTGATGACATTCTGTGTAAGTGTTCGTATCAGCGACTGATCCAGGGACTGATACGGGTAAGCACTAGTGCTCCAGAAATGGGGTACGACAAAAAGGATCCATCCCAAAAGACCAAGAAATCCCCATTAATGTTGGATTCTACCAAAAAGCTACGGTTTGGATGAACTTGGAAAAATCCACGAAATTGATGGTGCTCGTGCCTTGAATTTGGTCAAGTGCTCATAGAGGATTGTTCTAAAACATCATAGCACCAAGGTCCCCCAAATCTGTTCCAATACGCATCATACAAGGATAATAAAAAAACCCACAAAAATACCTCCGAAAATAGGGGGAAAGAGAAATTCGAGATCTAGAGGATGAAGTACAACTTGAGAACAAAGATGGATCTCATTTTATTGATTCAAGATAACCACGTACATGTATACAAGGCTAGGAACCGCCCTCATCCTCTCACTGTTGGAAGAGCAAAAGTTATCTCACAACAACCACTCCTCTCTTCTCTCTCTCTCTCTCTTGAAGCTCCACCTAGCTCTCAAAATGGAACCCTATGAGACTTAGCGGGAGAAGCTCACCCTCTCCAACCAGCCAAGTCCCTATATATAGACATTTTGGAATGATCAAATGCCCCCCACTCAACACACACTACTACCTACCACTAGAGGCAAAGTCATCCGACTTTTCCTCTGTCGCCCGAACGTCATCGGGCTTTTCACGACTTTGCTTTACCTCGACGAAACCTCCGCGATGTTGCCACGTGCACTGCCATCCGCCGTCGCCAGTTTTGAGACCCAAACAGGGAAACCGTCCTGCACGCTTCTCGAAGCTTAATTTCCGCCGCTTGCTTACTCCTGAAGCAAGCCTATCGATGTCGACGCGTGTCACCTCATCCCGCGAACCTCATCGCCATCAAGTCTCCTCGGTCCCAGCCCGTCACTTGACTCGGCCTCCCGTTCGCCTTACTTGGTCAACCATCCATCTTCATCACCTCCACGGTTTTGAGGCCAAATTGCGAAACCCTCCGTGCTTCTTACCCTTCACTTTTGACCTCATCCAGCCTCTCGATCGTTCGCCCCCAAGCCCCCGCTTAGTCCCGATCCTCCCGCCGTTGACCATCACCATTGACCTACACATCATTAGACAAGCAAACATATTTCTCTTTCTCTTCCAATTTTTCCAACACCTTCACGACTCCGGTTAGCCATAAACATAATCATACACATGCTTATGCAACCCTCAAAATCCCGCATTTCAATCCAAAATCATGTCCCACTCAAACCAACTCTAATGTCAATTACTCATCATCATTGCGACATGGTTCCTCAAAACTGTTTATTTTCATCAAACTGAACGGCTAGCACCAACCCTCAAAATCCAGCATTTCAATCCAAACTCATGTCCCACTCAAACCAACTCTAATGTCAATTACTCATCATCATTGCGCGTGGAGCCCCTCTACCACTACACCACAGCATCACATGTGCCCATATTTCGTTTTGATTCCACTCATATTATACTAAACCAAGTTTCAACTAATTTTTTGAGGCCCTAAATGAATTCAAATTAAAAAGTGGTCAACTACAAAGTTTCATAACTTTTCTAGTTCTACAACTTTCATTTTGGTCGATTCTCCATCTTAGATCGTTTATAAAATTTGAATTTCAAATTTGAACTCTTTCGAACTAAGTTTTCGTTGACAAGATGATTTCAAATAAAAAGGTTGTCAACTAGAAAGTTTCATAACTTTTTGATATCTACAATTTTCATTTTGGTTGTTTCTCCATCCGAGGTCGTTTGAAAAATTCAAATTTTGAAATTTGAGAAATTCAAACATACTCTTCGTTGACAAAATTAATTCAAATTAAAAAGTGTTCAACAGCAAAGTTGTGTAACTTCTGAAGATCTACAACTTTTATTTTGGTCTTTTTTAATCCAAAATAATGGTAGTAACATTGTTCATAAATTCAAATATCTCTCTTTATGTTTCGGGAAACTATACGGGAGCCGTAGATTTTGTGAATAAATTTACTTGCGCTTTGTCAAATGAAAAATTACCAAAATAAGAAGTGTAGATGTTAAGAAGTTATAAAACTTTGTAGTTCAAAACGTTTTGATTTGAATTAATTTAGTGCCTCAAAAAATTAATTGAAATATTCTTTGCCTAGTGTAATTGAAAAAACACTCGGCAAAGACCTCGTTGCCGAGTGTTTTTTTTGGCACTCGGCAAAGACCTTGTTTGCCGAGTGCCCGAATAAATAGACTCGGCAAAGAAAAAACACTCGGCAAACGTCGGGTTTCCCGTAGTGGCTACTAGTCATCTACTAATCCCCATTTCTAAAAATAAACGGTACATTAAACTATGCATGGCTAAGCATTTTCTCCAAAAGAAGACCTTTTTAGGTACACTGCACAAATCATCTAGACTAAATCATGAATTGAAGACCAAACACAATTTTGGTCAAGCTAAGTAAACTGTGCGTGCCACGATTGGGCCATTGTGCTACTAGTTTATAAAAAATAGATATACTTCAAGTATCATTTAGTGGGTTTTAAATCAAGTGAACACCCACTACCAAAGTTATTTAAGTCACTGGACTAAAGCTCTGAGTGTACGGTGTGGCTGTACTACAAATAGAATGGCATGTAGTATATATTGCACTACTCCCAGTTTCTACCACATGGATTAGATTGGACTCTTGTGACGATCCATTGCATTCAAGTCGTGACCTTATCTACACCTTAGAGGTTCCTCAACTGTCTTAATTTATATACAGTCCCAATCGGAGGCAAACGCTTTACCTATATGAGACGGAATAATGGAGAAGAGTAGATGAGACTGTAAGCGGGTTGGCCGGCGTGCATGTTCACAAAATCTACGGCTCCTGAAGTACCTGATTCCGATTCATGAAATTAGATTATTAGAGTGAAGCTGATTTCTCCTTAATTTCGTTCTTGCTTATCAGGCCATTCGACAACTGAACCAACACAGGCAACACGTATCAAATTAAGCAGCGATCCAGTCGACCAGAGAGATGCTAGCGAGGTGAGGAATCCAAGTCAAACGAAGCAGCGGCAAGACATCGCGCACCGAACGGCGACATGCAAGCGGCGCGGCTTGCGGCGGCTTGCGGCAGCCCGCCAAGAGCAAGCGGCGGCATGCGGGCCGCCGCAGCAGCCCGCTTCAGCGGATGCGGCGGATGCGGCGCGCGGCGCGGGCAGCCGCTGCCCGCCCCGCCTGCAGCGCTAGATGAGACCCTTCAGATCCAAGTGATATATGTGACAGTAGTTTCGATAGGAACGTCAGTAATCAAGCATGAGAATAGGAGGCTTCAGGAACACGACATATGCCTCCAGTAGTTCGATCTTATCGCCAACGCCGGTTGCTGGCTGTCACTAAAGGCCTCCTGGTGCGGCAACAATGAAGAGCGGTGCGGGGATCACGATTATGCAGTTGTGTCGTGGCTTGCATAATGCTACTCTTCGGCGACTGAGGTTGCGTCATGAGCGGTGTGAAGCGAGCAGAGGAGATGAAACGGTAGCTGGCACTGTAGGGAGCAGGATGTGAGTGTGGCGGTGTGTTACGGCTTGCCAGTACAGTAACGCTGGCACTGAAGGGAGCTCAATGCTAGCAGCAATGTACCTGGAAGGCGAAAACGCACGAAGGGGATCATGGGGAGAGATGAGAACGGTTCATGCCCAAATGATTATATCCGGCCGGGCTCCTCTGAGGGTCCCAGTCTTGTTTACGCCCCTTAACCAATCTTAACAAATGTTAACGAGACGAAGTAGCACATAAGCTCTGGTGTTTCTTTATTCATAGTTTGTTTTTCGTGTAACTTTATTCATAGATTGGGCCATTGTGCTACTAGTTTATAAAATATATACTTCAACTATATGATTATGGGTTTTAAATCAAGTGAACCACCACTAAGTTATTTAAGTCACTGGACTAAATCTCTGAGCGTACGGTGTGGCTATACAAATAGAATCACGTGTAGTATATGCGCTACTCCCAGTTGCTACCACATTGATTAGATTGGACTATTGTGACGATCCATTGCATTCAAGTCGTGACCTTCTACACCTTAGATTGCTCAAGTGTCTTTATATACAGTCTCAATCGAAGGCAAAGGCTTTATCAATATGAGACGGAATAATGGAGGAGCTGGGCGTAGATAAGAGATCGAAGTGATATGTGACGGTACTTATGATCATAACGTTAGTAATTAAGCATGAGAATAGGAGGCTTCAGGAACACAACATATGCCTCGTGTAGTTCGATCGCTTCTCCAACACCGGTTGCTGGCTGTCACCAAAGACATGGTGAGGCAACCTGGAAGAGCGGTGCGGGGATCACAATTATGCGGTTGTGTCGTGAGCAGTGTGAAGCGAGCAGAGAGTCATGAAACGGTACGCTGGCACTGCAGGGAGCAGGATGTGAGTGTGGCGGTGTGTTACGGCTTGCTAACGCTGGCACTGAAGGGAGCTGAATGCTAGCAGCAATGTACCTGGAAGGCGAGAACGCGTGAAGGGGATTGTTGGGAGGCCTACTGTGTCCCCTCCCCCTGGCCCAAAGGCCTGGCCTGCCATGAAGCCCATCAAGACCCAAGATAATGTATAGTATAGAATAGGCCTACGTACATTGGCCTCTGGCCCACTAGGGTTAGAAAATCCCACCTTGTAATAAGGAAATGACCATAGTGCCTTAGAGGAAGGGCAATATGGTACTTGTAATTCTAGGGTTGTAGGGGTGTATCAGCCTATAAATACCCCCCTACCACCCTCAGGACAGGACATTGAATACTAGCTCTTAATTACACACTTCTCTTGGCTCTTGCTTGGTCCCTTCCTAGTTCTTCTCAGGGGTCCCTCACTTATGGTAGACCCTTGGAGGATCCCCCCTCTACTATTATGGGCTTGTAACCACAACAGTTGACGCCGTCCGTGGGGATCGAACAAGAAGCCACGACGAGATGACCAAGAGGACTGAAAAATCAAAAACCGACCTTCCGGCAGGGGGCTCCCGGAAGACCCGTTCCGCGGCTTCGGACGACGGCGTCGACCCCCTGACGATAATCCGCACCTTCCCCAGCGGCTCGACGCTTCCGATGACCCTTCCTTCGGCATCGACCTCGGTGGTACCACCTTCGGAGACCAACAATAACACAACCAACGTCGACCTTCCAGCAGTCGAGGAGGCAGCTGAAGGCGCCGAAGGCTCCTCCGAAGACGAGGAAGAGAACATCGACACGGGCGAAGTCGAGCGCCGTGACGAAACGATGGAACCACCCCGAAGGAACGCCGAGGCCGAAGCGCGGAACCAGAGGGGGCTCGCCGAAGCAGTGGCGGAGGAGCAGCGCCTGGCGGAGCTCCAGGAGGCATACAACCGCGAAGCTCGAGAAGCCGACGAAAGGCTGCTAAGGCAGCGTGCCCTCGAGAACCTTGACCGAGACGAAGCCACGTATCGCCTTCGAGCCGAAGCCGCGCGTCGACAGCAAGTTCACCTCCAAGCGCAACTGAACACCCTGCGACGCACCGGTCGCCGGGAGGCTGAGACGCCGGAACACCGCCAAGAGCGCGATGAGAGGCACACACACTCCAGCGGAAGCAGGCGCCACACAAGCTCCTCCGATACAAACCAACCGCTCTCCGCGCGTTTACAATCGATGGCGTGGCCCCGGAAGTTCATCTCGGCAAAGCTGCCAACCTTCGATGGCACCTCCGACCCTCGTGAGTTCTTCATCAGCTACGAAACCGCCATCGAGTCAGCAGGGGGCGACGACGACATCAAGGCCAAGGCCTTCGTCCTCGCTTCGAGCGGGATCGCCAAGATGTGGTACACCAAGCTGCCGGCGAACAGCATCTACTCATGGGAGCAGCTTCGGGACCAGCTCCAGATCCACTTTCAGGGTAACTACGCCGCGAAGGTCACGGCGGCAGACCTTCAGGCGTGCAAGCAGAAGGACGGCGAGTCATTGCAAGACTACACCCGGCGCTTCATCCATCTGAAGTGCCAGGTGGAAGGAGTACCAGATTCAATCATCATCGAAGCGGTGACCAAGGGCATGAGCCTGTGCCCGGCACGGTCCGAAATCCGAAGGACCGAGCCGAAGACCTGCACTCACCTGCTGCAAATCCTGGAAGCACACGCACGTGCCGACGAAGACTTCCGGCGCGAGAAGGAGGCGCGAGCATGCCAAAAGAAGAACGACCGGGGGAAACGTCACAGCGACCGAAGCGACGATCATCCGGACGACCGCCGAAGCCACCGCTCCCAGCGTCGAGAGGTCCACAACATCAACAATTCCCGAAGCCGGAGTCCGCAGAGAACGGACAATCGTTCCGGAGGCTCACGAAACAACTCGCGGCACTCCGACAACGGTCGCCGATACAACAACCGAAGCTCGCGCGACCCATACTGCGAGGTTCACGGCGTCAATCAAGGCCACACATCGAAGCAGTGCCCCCAAATCGCCGCCCTGCGTGAGGCACGGGAACGCCGCGACGCCGACGCCGCTCGAGGAGTCAATCTCATACATGGGGCTTCCGGAGCGGGCGAAGCCTTGCCTCCGCCTCCAGAGCACCACCCAACCGGTCACAACGTCATCCTGGCCATCACCGGGGGCTCCAGCCAGCCCTACGCTTCGAAGAGGCAGCGTCGCGACTACGTGCGGAGAGTCAATCATGTGGCCGCTCATCCGCCATTGGCCCGATGCCGCTGGTCGCACGTGCCGATCACTTTCACTCAGGCAGACCTCCAGCCGATGGATTACCCTCACAAGGACGCCTTCGTGATCAACGCCAACATGCGCGGGACGGAGGTCCGTCGCGTGCTTATTGATGGCGGCAGCTCTGCTGACGTCATCTTCATCGACACCTTCAACCAACTGGGCATCCCCCGATCTGAGCTACGGGCCTCCGACAGCCCCCTCGTCGGCTTCGGTGGAGAGCCAATTCACGCCCTCGGGAGCGTGAAAATCGCAGTCTCCTTCTCTGGGCCAGGGGGACATCGCACCGAGTTGATCTCCTTCGACGTCGTCGACATGCCTTACGCCTACAACGCCATCTTCGGCAGGGGGCTCATCAATGCCTTCAACGCAGTCACCCACCACGGCTACCTCTGCATGAAGATCCTGGCTCCGAATGGCGTCATCACTGTTTACGGTGATCAACTCGCCGCCCGCCGCATCGAACACGGCCAAACGCCTGGCCAGAAGCAAGTGCACCCGCTCCGACACGAGCCGAAGCCTGAGACGGTCGAAGCAGCTACACCGACACCTCCGGCAGGAACTCCGAAGGCACGCGTCGACGGTCAAGTCAAGAGCGTGGTCTTGACTCCCGATCGCCTCGACCAAGCCGTCCTCATCGGCGAGGGGCTTCTGCCGGAGCTAGAAGCAAGCATCATCGACCTCCTCCGGAACAACAAGGACGTCTTCGCGTGGTCAACCAGCGAGCTCTCCGGAGTGGACCGCAGCATCATCGAACACAAACTCGACATCGACCCGAAGGTGACCCCCATCAAGCAAAGAAAGAGGGAGTGGTCGGAGGAAAAGAAGGTGGCGCTTCAGGCGGAGATCCAGAAACTCAAGGATGCACAAGTCATCCGGGAGGTGAACAAGTCCACCTGGCTCGCGAACCCGGTCCTCGTCAAGAAACATACCGGCCAGTGGCGGATGTGTATCGACTACACCACCCTCAACAAGGCATGCCCGAAGGACGACTTCCCCTTGGCTCGCATCGACGAGCTGGTCGACTCCACGGCCGGGTGCGAGCTCATGAGCTTCCTCGACGCCTACTCCGGGTACCACCAAATATGGATGGCCCCCGAAGACGAAGAGAAGACGGCGTTCAAGACAGACGATGGGACCTACTGCTACGTTCACATGCCCTTCGGCCTCAAGAATGCCGGAGCAACCTTCTCCAGGGCAATACAGAAGACCCTCGGGGACCAGCTCAACCGAAACGCAGCCGCCTACATCGACGACGTCGTCATCAAAAGCACCTCCGACGCCGGCCACCTCGGCGACTTGGCCGAAACCTTCGTGAACCTGCGCAAGGTGGGTTTCAAACTGAACCTGGCGAAATGCACCTTCGGCGTGCGTGCCGGCAAACTCCTCGGCTTCCTCGTCTCCAAGCGAGGCATCGATCCAAACACGGAGAAGATCAAGGCCATCACCGACATGGAGCCGCCCAAGACCACCAAGGAGCTACAACGCTTCACCGGCAGACTCGCTGCTCTCGGGAGGTTCATTTCCCGCGCGGCAGAAAAGTGCCTTCCCTTCTACCAGTGCCTTCGGGGCTCCGGCCCGATGCGCTGGGGGGACGAGCAAGATAAAGCATTCGAAGAGATCAAGTCCTACCTGGTCAAGGCGACCACGCTTCGACCTCCGCCTCCGAAGGCGCCACTCTTACTGTACGTGTCGGCCGCTCCGGCAGCAATCAGCGCGGTCCTCGTGCATGAAGTCCTCGTCGGTGACAGGCTGGTGCAGCAGCCCATATACTACGTGTCGGAAGCCCTCTCCGGAGCCCGCCTCAACTACAATGTCGTCACCAAGCTGGCCTTCGCTGTGCTGATGGCATCACGGAAGCTGCGCCGATACTTCGAAGGCCACGAGATCACGGTGCCCACCTCGTTCCCACTGAAGGACGCCCTCGGCAACAGAACGCGTCGGACAGCAGGGCCAAATGGGCCATCGAGCTCGCAGCCTTCGACATCAAGTTTGTGGCCCGTTAAGCCATCAAGTCCGGCATCATCGCCGACTTCACCGCCGAGTGGACCCCCGCTCCGATTCCGGAGAAGCTACCCCAGGACCCACTCTGGACGGTGCATGTCGATGGGGCTTGGGGCTCCTCCGGAGCAGGATGTGCTGTCGTCATCACTTCGCCGAGCAACCAGAAGCTCCGGTACTCGGCTTCGCTCGCATTTCCAACAACAAACGACGCAGCAGAGTACGAGGGCGTTCTCCTCGGGCTCCGCCAGCTTCGAGCCCTCGGAGCCCGGAGGGTCACCGTCTACACCGACTCCCAGCTCATCGCCGAACAAGTCTCGAAGGAGTACATGGCCCGAGATCCAGAGATGACAAGCTACCTCAAGGTCGTCCGGAGCATGGAGAAACACTTCTCCGGCTTCGACGTGAAGAGTATCTCGAGGGTACACAATCAGGAGGCCGATGCCCTGGCGAAGGCAGCAGCAAGTCAGCTCCCGATACCTCCCGACGCCTTCCACGAGGTGCAATCAGAAGCATCCTTCGCTCCGAAGAAGCCGGGGTCGGTCATGATCCTGAGCGGTGAAGACTGGCGCGCTCCGATTCGAGCACAGCTCGAAGGGCGCTATTGTGCTGATGATCCGGTCGAAGAGAAGAGGGTCAAGCTGCGCACCCGAAGCTACGTCATATTCAACAACATTCTGTACAAGAAAGGTGTTTCGGAGCCACTCCTGCGCTGCCTTTCGTTCGACGAAGGCAAAGCTCTCCTCCGCGACATCCACGAGGGGCTGTGCTCATCGCACCTCGCACCCCGGGCCCTCGTCGCCAAGGCATTCCGGCAAGGTTTCTACTGGCCTACTGCAGCCCGCGACGCCGAAGAACTCGTCCGCACCTGTCCCAGCTGCCAGTGGATGGGAAGACAATCTCATCGCCCAGCCACCCCTCTCCAGCCAATCCCTCCGGTCTGGCCTCTTGCCCGATGGGGCATCGACATCGTCGGCCCCCTTCCCACCGCTCTCGGCAACCTCAAATGGGCGGTGGTGGCTACGAGTACTTCTCCAAGTGGATCGAGGCCGAGCCCCTCGCCAACATCACGGCGCGGTCCGTCCGCAAGTTCTTCTGGAAGAACATCGTCTGCCGCTTCGGGGTGCTGATGCACATCACCGTCGACAATGGCTCCCAATTCGAGTCCCACCTCTTTAAAGAATACTGCCTCTCCATCGGCGTTTAGGAGTGCTTAGTCTCCATCACCCATCCGCGAGCCAACGGAGCGGTGGAGAAAGCCAATGGCACTGTCTTCGACGGCATCAAAAAAATGCCTCCTCGGCCTGCCGAAGGGGAAGTGGGCCGAACAACTGCCCAATGTGCTATGGTCGCTGCGCACGACCAAGTCAAGGCCGACGGGCTTCTCGCCGTTCCGCCTCCTCTTCGGCGTCGAAGCAGTCACCCCGGAGGAAGTGCAAAACGGCTCACTTCGTACTACTTCGCCGCCTGCCAACGACGAGGATGTGTCCAAGGACCTCCTCGAAGAGACAGGACTCCAAGCAGTCGCCAACTTGAAGCGATACATGGCTTCGGTGGAGAACTCGTACAACCAAAGGGTCAACCCCCGACACTTCATTCCGGGCGACCTCGTCCTTAAGCAAAACATTCACCTGACATCTGTCGGCAAGCTTAACAGCAAGTGGTAAGGGCCCTTCATCATCTACAACTCAATTCGCCCGGGGGCATTTCATCTGATGGAGCTCGACAGAACACCGGTTCCTAGGACATAGAACGCCGATGCCCTTCGCCGATACTATGTCTAAGGACTTAGCATCCGCCGGCCTCGAAGCCGCGTAGCCTGCGTGCTACAAGCTACCTGTATCTTGTTTCGGTGTGTTCTTCTTCCTTTCGGCAGTAGGGCGACGATGATCCCCTTAGCTGCATTCCCCAAGGGGCCATGTAACCGGTACCGATGCATGAAATGAGAAATCCTCTTTCGGTGCCCATTTACAAGTAAATCCAGCCGGGAGCCGGAGGCAAACGCCGGAACAGGCTGAAGCCAGGCACACATAAGTCCTAGATTCCGAACCCTAAGGGGAAATTGATGCCGACGCAATAAATCGGAACTCCCATCGGTAATAGTCGAGGGCGGGGCCATTCATTAAAGACCTTGCAAAACGTGCACGAAACTAAACTAAGTCAATGGGGGGACGCCTCCGACTTAACAACTTGCGTTCCACTCCCGACGAGTAAAAGGAGGGGACGACGCTCGAAACGAGCTTACTTCCTCGCCGAAAGTTGAGCGACGGAGTACCTTCGAGGCTTTCCTCGACTTCAACAAGATTTCGTTCCACTCCTGACGAGTAAAAGGGGGGGACGACGCTCGAAACGTGCTTACTTCCTCGCCGAAAGTAGAGCGACGAAGTACTTTCGAGGCTATCCTCGACTTCAACAAGATTTCGTTCCACTCCCGACGAGTAAAAGGGGGGACGACGCTCGAAACGAGCTTACTTCCTCGCCGAAAGTAGAGCGACGGAGTACCTTCGAGGCTTTCCTCGACTCCAACAAGATTTCGTTCCACTCCCGACGAGTAAAGGGGGGGACGACGCTCGAAACGAGCTTACTTCCTCGCCGAAAGTAGAGCGACGGAGTACCTTCGAGGCTATCCTCGACTTCAACAAGATTTCGTTCCACTCCCGACGAGTAAAAGGGGGGGACGACGCTCGAAACGAGCTTATTTCCTCGCCGAAAGTAGAGCGACGGAGTACCTTCGAGGTTATCCTCGACTTCAACAAGATTTCGTTCCACTCCCGACGAGTAAAGGGGGGGACGACGCTCGAAACGAGCTTACTTCCTCGCCGAAAGTAGAGCGATGGAGTACCTTCGAGGCTATCCTCGACTTCAACAAGATTTCGTTCCACTCCCGACGAGTAAAGGGGGGGACGACGCTCGAAATAAGCTTACTTCCTCGCCGAAAGTAGAGCGACGGAGTCCCTTCGAGGCTAGCCTCGCCTTACAAGACTTCGTTCCACTACGATAAGCAGGGGACGACGTCAATCATATCACGATACACAGATAACACGCTTGAAAGAGCCGTCAATTCAATACATGCCGAGCTGAACAGCTCGACGTTGGTTACATTACCGATCAACCGGCACGACAACACAGGGCCCGTAGGCCCATCCTACAGCTCACTACCGGAGCGCATTCCTAACGATGCCTCGGCCCTAGCAATTCCCTCCCGGCCTCGCGCCAGAGTGCGCCGGAGCGAAGCGAAGTCCGCCGGAGTCGACGCAGAGGCAACATCAGCCTGCAACTGCTCCAAGTCCACCTCGACGGTGGCGTCTTCGTCATCGCTTGACACGTCAACCACCTCTGCCTTCGGAGCAACAAGAAGAGGAGGGTTCAACGCTAAGTCCAAACAATGCGCTTCGCGACGAACCCGCCGTTCTAGTAAAACTTCAGAGGGGACTCTCGGTACCTGTGACATCAACCGTGAGTTTCGGAGGCGCAAGTCTCGGAAGAAGTCCTCGAAGGACCCCCCTTGATTGCGCCGAAGCCAACGGCGCCGCTGCGTGCCCTTCACATAATACGGCCGACCCTCCGGAGCGGATGGACTCCCGGCCGGAATCAGAATGCTTTCCGGAATAATGTCGAGGCACACTAAGGCCTGATTGCCTTCGGCCTCGCTCGAAACCTATATGTCGCAATGGAAGCGCATAAACATCACGAAGAACAAGTATATTCAAACAGCCCGAAGGGCACCTATTACAAGCTAAGTACACCAAAAAAGCATGGCTCGAAGCCAGCGAGAAACTCACACCTGAGGGGTGTTGGCGGTCGTTAAACCACGATTTGACCGCCACCCTACCGGTAAATAAATGTATAACACCAAGATTTTGTGCATAGTAGTTAGGAATAATGCTACTCCACAGGTTTTGGTGAATATTTGGATGCAGGAGTGGATAATGGAGAAAAGTGGGCCCAGCCAGGGAATTTCCCTGGCCGGCCGGCCCCACCTGGTGACTGCAGGCCCCAAACCTCCTCCAGTGGGCTGGAAACTAATCCACAACGCATAATTCAAGCCCAGTCCAGCAGAATTGCACCGCCATTGTAGAAGGTGGGCCATTTGGGCCTTTACTTGGCCCTCACTTCAATTCTGCCGACCCCAGCGAGGAGCCGACCTTCGGACCGCCATCAGGAGACGATCCGGAGCGTCGAGGCAGAAGATGGTGGCCAACCGACAGAAGGGACGGCCGGCCGGCAACCCCCCGAGGCCGGCCGACCGGCTTTGGCGGCGCCGCCTCTCCAAAGTCGGCAGCAGTGCTTCCACCGCATTGGAGACCTATAAAATGGACCCTCCGGCCTCAGAAGCAACTCGCACCATCACACTTCATCCAAGTGTTCATTAGTTTAGTAGTAGCTTTGGGAGTTAGAGTAGAGTAGAGTAGAGTGAGAGCTCTCTCGGGCTTCCGGAGTCTTCTCGGAGTTCGGTATAGTTCTTTGTATCCTTACTCTTTTGAGATATTATTTTATTCAATAATTAGTTTTATGTTTATTTATTTATTTTAGTAATTCTTTTCTATTTAGTTTATTTATTCTGTTAAGTAAGTGCTCGTAGAAGTCTTGTTGTGGGATTAGTGATTGTTGGAGTACGCAAGTACGAGAGAGTGCCTTCGTCGAGATGACGTCGTGTGAAATCTGTGCTTGTTTATTCTTAGATAGGACTGCTCCGTTGATCAAGAGTAGTTCCTCTAGGCGGGTTGTAAGCGTGGCGCTTAGATCTTGGCCTATGCACGTTTGGCACCCAGTCCCACGGAGGATGGTAGCCGCGAGTGTATGTGACAGCTGCACCGGTCTCTGTAATCCACCACGTCCAGGTTGGACTCAGCAGGGTCTTAATTATAGCATACGATTCCCTAGGTTTGAACTAGCATCATCGGTTGACCTAGCACGTGTGTGCCCCGAGATGACATGACTTGTATGTGTGTGATCTTAACTAAAGTAGATAACCTTTGTAGATTAGACTACTAGAAAGAGTAAATACTAGGTAAACATACAGGTAGCCTTAGCTCTATCTCGTTGTTCTCCCAAATGTATACTACAGTTTTTCTTTTATTACCTTGGATTTGAGGATGTGTGTGCCACCCATATATATCATGCCTATCTTACCCCCGTCTCAAGTATAGTTTGATACATTATCCTTTCTCCAAATTATCCAGTGCATTGCCACTGTTCAGCTCCCTTTTGCTCTACTTCCCTGCAGAAATATAAATACGATAACCCTGGAATACTCCAAGGTGAAATGCTACAATGGTGATCCGTGCGCTTGCGGAATTAATGAATTTAATTTTATCGCATAAGAACCGCCAACAAGCATTTCTGGCGCCGTTGCCGGGGAAGTAGCAGCTAGGAAACTGAATAAATGCATTGAAGTTTGTGAGAAGAATAATTATCACTTACTTTTGCGGGCTTACCCTTGTCCTGTCTTTCTTTGTTGTGGAAATTTGAAACAGGACAGTGCATGACTGGTTTCGACCTACCAGAAAACTTCCACCCAGATCCGGAACAGTTCTTGAGAAGGGTGAGGGCCAGGCTTACCCCTCCTCCCACCCACGCTCGATCGAAAGTTCTGGCTCTTGAAGGATCCCTTCCGACGACTGTCGAGCACCCTCCATCTTCATCAACGAACAACAACATGGGTGATCCAGTCGAGAAGACAATCAACGATTTCTCCGCGCCAACTACGGAGAACATCCGCATGGGACCTAACCCGCGCATCACCAACAAGGACTACGAGCTCAAGCCAGCCTTGATCAACATGATCTTGGCTAGTCCTTTCTGTGGGAAGCCGTCGGAGGATGCGAACGCTCACCTCCAGAGGTTCCTGATGACGTGCAACACCTTCGCCATGAAAGATGCACCTCAGGACGCCATCCGACTGCAGCTCTTCCCATTCTCTCTGTTGGGGAAGGCTCTCCAGTGGTTCTACGCGAACCAAGAGTCCCTCGACACGTGGACGGCATGCTCTAATGCCTTCCTCGCCAAGTTCTTCCCGCCGGGTAAGACGACTGCCCTGCGGAACAAGATATCGGGCTTCCAACAGCTCGCAGAAGAGTCGACCGCGGAAGCCTGGGACAGGATGCAGGAGTACGTTCTCGCATGCCCACACCATGGCATGGAGGAATGGCTCCTCATACAGAGTTTCTATCACGGTTTGAGGCCGTCCGCTCGAGAGCACCTCGACGCCGCAGCAGGCGGCTCTTTCTTCTCTCTTAGCGTGAAGAACGCTAAGAAGTTGATTGAGAAGGTGGCGGCCAACCAGACTCATGGTGAACGCCAAGCGGCGAGCACCAAGACCCGTGGAGTGCACCAAGTGGAGACGATGGACATGCTCGCCATCAAGCTCGATCAGCTACTCCGCAAGGTGGAATCTCCGCAGGACCTGCAAGTTGCGGACTCCCGCATGACTTGTGAAGAGTGCGGCAACACAGGGCATATGGGCATCAATTGCCCGAATGCGAGAGAGGAATGCAATTTCCTCAACAATGGCAATGGGTACCGCTCCCAGAACAACTACGGCTGGAATTCCAGGCCCGACCCCTCCTTCAACAAAAATCAGGGAGGTAACAATGGTAATCTTTCCCGCTTTGAGCCCTCTATCAAGGATCTAGTTCTCGGCCAGGTCAAGATTAATGATAGCATCAGTAAGAAGTTTCTTACTACCGACAAGGCTTTAGAGAGCATAGATGCCAAGCTAGAGTCGTTCAGCACTGCCCTGCAGAATCAGCTAAGCCATAACAAAATGCTAGAAACGCAAATTGCGCAAATAGCTTCAGCTGTGCAGGCTCCTCGTACAAAGGAGAGTGTTAGTGCTATCACCACCAGGGGCGGAAGAGGTACTGTGGACCCACCATACCCCAAGGGTGCAGAGAGGAAGACGCCAAACGCAGCTCCTAAGGAGAAGGCCGATAAAAAGGTTCCAGAAAAGAAGGTCCCTGAAAAGGAAGATGCCGAGAAGGAGAGCTCCGAGGAGGAACTAACGACAGATCCTCCCGTTGAGCAAACTCCACCTAAGACAGCACCTCACGAGTATTTTGACACCACAGGCTTGCCCTATGCTGACCGCAGGAAGAAGCTCACCGTGGATGAGCGCTTCGATAAATTTGTTGAGGCCATCCGGCATATATACGTGCATATTCCACTGCTTGATGCCATGCAGGTACCTACTTATACTAGGTATTTCCGGGACATCCTCAACAACAAGCGCCCTATTCTAGCAATGGAGGTAGTGAAGCTTACAGAAGAGTGCAGCGCGGCCATTTTGAACAGTCTCCCGGAAAAGAAGAAGGATCCGGGGTGTCCAACCATCCCATGTTCGATCGGCAGCCAGCACTTCTCACAGGCGCTCTGCGATTTAGGAGCAAGTGTAAGCGTCATGCCCAAGATGGTGTATGACAGGCTAAACCGCCCGTTATCACCAACGACCATGTGCTTGCAACTTGCGGATCAATCGGTTCGCCATCCTGCGGGTATTGCCGAAGACGTACCTGTGCAGATCAGAAACTTCTTCGTTCCCGTCGATTTCGTTGTACTCGACATGGAAGTGGATGTCAAGACCCCTCTCATCCTCGGGAGACCGTTCTTGAGCACCACCAACGCCAACATCGACGTGGGGGCAGGAGAGATTCACTTGGACTTCAACGGCAGGGAAGAAACGTTCAGCTTCAAACCTAAGGTTGAACAATGCAAGCAAGTGAGGGTCATATATGGAAAGGACCCAAGGGAAGTGGAGAAGATCGAGATTACTCCACCCATGCCACAGCCAGACAAGCTCATTGCATATATGAGAAACTATCTGGCAAGAGAGAATGCAAGAAGGCCAGCAAATTATTGGAGGACTCCAAGGAGGATGCCTCAGCCGCCAAACATACCTCAAGCCCCTCTTGCTCCTCCACCACAAGAAGGAGTAGGTGAGTCACAATCGCCTAAGAAGAGGAGAGCGAGGCGCTCAAGAAAGAAGAAGGCAACTACGGTATCGACCGATGAGAGTACAACAAAGGCGCCTAATAAAGAAAAGGTCGCCGCCACAAGTACAAAGAAGACAACTAAAGTGTGGCGGAAGAAAGACGGAACCTCAGCCCCGCCAAATTCTCCAGCGAGCGAGGTCCAAACAAATTGAAGACATGGAGAACGTCTAGCTCAAAGACGTAAAAATGAGAGCCCTCCGATTGGGGAGGCCATCCCAATCGTTATCCTAGCTAGGCCTAGCACTTGTTTTTCTTTTTTTCATAAACCATAAAACAAAATAAAAATTAAAAAAAATATATTTAAAAAAACAACAAAAATAATAGGATTCCCGGCAATGCCCATTAGGGGCTAGCCACTTGTATCATCCTCACTCTTTTTGCAGGTCAAGAAGGAGGAGGAAGAGCCTGAATCAAGCTTAAGTCTTGCAAAGACTCAAGCTTGGGGAGGGCCCCCAGGTGAGACGGAGTTCAACACTAGCTCGAGTCTTGCAAAGACTCAAGCTTGGGGAGGACCCCCAGGTAAGTATTTCTAACTTTCTTAATAAATAAATAAACTCCCTGTTTCGAATAAATGCTAGAATCTTGGTGTTATGCTACGCTTAAGGGAAATGATGATCGAGTTACAAATTAGCTTCCCATGTGTCGCATAGATGCAACTTCTACTCTTGACATATGTGTTATTTTTATTTGAGCATGATCACATCATGAGTATTGCTTATTTCCGTGGGTTGCATTTGTTACACCAAGCCTGAGCATTGTGGATTGTGATATGGCATGATTAGGACTTGTGGCAATCTCTTAGTATGGTTTCATCCAGAGATGTTTTTCTTGAATTGCTGCAAGTACCTAAAACCCTTCTGTTTTGGCACACTTCTCTTAGTGTGAGGATTTATTTACCTACCAGAGCCATATCATAATATTCGAAACAGCCCCACTCATAGCCATTTGCTTATGTATTGAGTTTTGTTAAGGTTTGATGTACTCTTGAAACTAAGCACTCCTAATTTTGCTCATAATTCCTTCGCGTGTGTTTTCGAAAATTTCTTTCCACCAAATAAAAAGGGGAATGTTTGGATAAATCAACCAAACATTTTTCAGAGTTTGCAAAACTTTTGGTCCATCCAAAAAGCTCAAGAATATTTCAAAATGTTTCCTTTGAACCATGCAAAAAAAAATTATGGCCCTTTGCACCATGGAGTAGTCAAAAAAAAAAACTCCATGGTTGCATGACAAAAGTCAATGGTTATATGGTTCTTATCATAAACATCTTGAGCAAAATAAAGGACCAATGTTTTCAAAACCCCCTTCCACAAGTGTGAGTCCATTTTCTCCCCCTCCATCACATCATCTCTTATGACCAAAATAAATGGAGTTGCTATGTTGATTGAGACTCATTCTTTAGCTTTACAATATATGCATGGCACTTGTGCGTTCCATACCAAGCTCCACATACAAAGCCTCATTTGGTAGAAGGTAGGATGAGTGAAGCTTGTAGGAATAAGACTCACATCAGGGTTGTAAGAGAAGTGCCATCCAAAACGAAGGAGAATTTTTGCACCTTACCTTGCAGCACATAAAAACTCTGGATGCATACCTGCTAGAATTGTTCACTTGTCCAAAAGTGTCGTTCTAATCTTCAATGCTGCATGACAAGGTGTAACTTATAAGCCCCACGATTTTTGCAACACTCATGAATATTTCGTGCCCTCGTAAACTTACCACTGTTTAGGGAGTATGTTGTTGCATCTTTATTACCCATGGGGCGCTTCTTTGTTACTCCTGATCCGCCGGTACCCTGAGTTGAGTTTGTTCGGGACGAGCAAAGTTTAAGCTTGGGGAGGTTGTTGGCGGTCTTTAAACCACGATTTGACCGCCACCCTACCGGTAAATAAATGTATAACACCAAGATTTTGTGCATAATAGTTAGGAATAATGCTACTCCACAGGTTTTGGTGAATATTTGGATGCAGGAGTGGATAATGGAGAAAAGTGGGCCCAGCCAGGGAATTTCCCTGGCCGGCCGGCCCCACCTGGTGACTGCAGGCCCCAAACCTCCTCCAGTGGGCTGGAAACTAATCCACAACGCATAATTCAAGCCCAGCCCAGCAGAATTGCACCGCCATTCTAGAAGGTGGGCTATTTGGGCCTTTACTTGGCCCTCACATCAATTCTGCCGACCCCAGCGAGGAGCCGACCTTCGGACCGCCATCAGGAGACGATCTGGAGCGTCGAGGCAGAAGACGGTGGCCAACCGACAGAAGGGACGGCCGGCCGGCCGGCTTTGACGGCGCCGCCTCTCCAAAGTCGGCAGCAGTGCTTCCACCGCCTTGGAGACCTATAAAATGGACCCTCCAGCCTCAGAAGCAACTCGCACCATCACACTTCATCCAAGTGTTCATTAGTTTAGTAGTAGCTTTGGGAGTTAGAGTAGAGTAGAGTAGAGTGAGAGCTCTCTCGGGCTTCCGGAGTCTTCTCGGAGTTCGGTATAGTTCTTTGTATCCTTACTCTTTTGAGATATTATTTTATTCAATAATTAGTTTTATCTTTATTTATTTCTTTTAGTAATTCTTTTCTATTTAGTTTATTTATTCTGTTAAGTAAGTGCTCGTAGAAGTCTTGTTGTGGGATTCGTGATTGTTGGAGTACGCAAGTACGAGAGAGTGTCTTCGTCGAGATGACGTCGTGTGAAATCTGTGCTTGTTTATTCTTGGATAGGACTGCTCTGTTGATCAAGAGTAGTTCCTCTAGGCGGGTTGTAAGCGTGGCGCTTAGATCTTGGCCTATGCACGTTTGGCACCCAGCCCCACGGAGGATGGTAGCCGCGAGTGTATGTGACAGCTGCACCGGTCTCTGTAATCCACCACGTCCGGGTTGGACTCAGCAGGGTCTTAATTATAGCATACGATTCCCTAGGTTTGAACTAGCATCATCGGTTGACCTAGCACGTATGTGCCCCGAAACGACATGACTTGTATGTGTGTGATCTTAACTAGAGTAGATAACCTTTGTAGATTAGACTACTAGAAAGAGTAAATACTAGGTAAACATACAGGTAGCCTTAGCTCTATCTCGTTGCTCTCCCAAATGTATACTACAGTTTTTCTTTTATTATCTTGGATTTGAGGATGTGTGTGCCACCCATATATATCATGCCTATCTTACCCCGTCTCAATTATAGTTTGATACATTATCCTTTCTCCAAATTATCCAGTGCATTGCTACTGTTCAGCTACCTTTTGCTCTACTTTCCTGCGGAAATATAAATACGATAACCCGGGAATACTCCAAGGTGAAATGCTACAATGGTGATCCGTGCGCTTGCGGAATTAATGAATTTAATGTTATCGCATAAGAACCGCCAACAAGGGGGAGGCTGGGCCGAAGAGTCAACCTCCGTGACATTGCCCCGGGCCGTCACCGAGCCTCCACCCCCGCTACCAACTAAGGTGCTAGCGCTCCCGGCCCCGGTAGGGATCTCGCCCGATGGAGGCGTCACCACAGAGGAAGCGGCAGCCGGAGGCGGAGCGGGAACAGAGGCGCTGATTCCGGGCTTCAACTGCCGAGACGCTACGGCAGCGAGAGCAGACTGGCGGGCCAGTTTCTCACCCACCACCAACCAGAAGTGTTGGCCGAGCTGGTTCCCGAAGTTCCGTACCCTCGAGGCCAGCTCCCGAAACCGGCCCCCATCCCCAGCCGCCATCTCCGCCAGCTGCGGCGAAGCAGAAGCAGCAGCGGGAAGGTGAGTGCAGCCCACTTGCGCGAGGGAGCCGAAGGCCGCTGTCCATGCGGTCCCGGCGCAGAAGGTGCCGAAGGATTTCATGGCCCGGGAGGCCAACTTCACGGAGCGCACGAGGCGTCTGATGCTCCCACCGAGGTCATCGGCGGCATGCTTCATCGGCTGCACCTCGACGCCCAACCCTTCCAGCAAGCCGTTGAAGTCGCCAAGCGCCTGCCACGCCGCCGCAGCATCTTCGTCCCTCTGCGTCTTGGCGGTGTTCAGCAGCGCCTGGGTCTCCGACAGCTCCTTCTCGGTGGCCTCCTTCGCCCGGGTCAAAGCCTCGAAGGAGATCTTGAGCGCTTCCAGCTCTTTCCATGCCTTCTTCGAGACTTCCTTCGCCGACGTCAAGGCATCGGAAGCTGTCTTGTTTGCCGCTAAGGCCTTCTCCAGCTCCGTCGCAAGAGCATCGCGCCCCTGCTCCGCCGCTTCCCGATCTTTCTTCGCGGCCTCGGCAGCTGCCTCCGCGACTTCGACACGCGCCCGGAGCCGCGCAAGGTCGAACCCTTCGAGCGACGACTGCAGGTGTCGAGCAAGCACCGCCGCCTGACGGAGAAGCGAAGCAAGTCAGCCACAGTAATTAAAACAAAGCGAAACACAAGTACAAACCTTGATCGTCAGCCCGGAGAGGCCCGTTGCAGTGTCCTCCGGAGGAACTTCTTCCATAGCCTCCTCCAGCTCACCGAGCCCGTTGAAGTCATAGACCCCACGAAGGACTTCGGCGGCCTCCGGATGATCCACGAAGTCGCTCCAATCGAGACGGCCCTTCGACTCCCTCGCGGCTCCGGCCTCCTCGATGGGCGACTTCCCGAAGTAGCCCTTCCCCCGGCCATGACTGGGCCCCGGGTCGGCCATCCCCTTCTCTCCTCCGGAAGGCTCTTCCTCAGAAACCTCCTTCTCGACGCGAGCGCCTTCCGCTAGAGCAACAGAGTTAGTGGGACTTCCGCAACCGGCAAAGCAAGAGTGATGGGAAGAGAAAACGATACCAGGAGACCGAAGGACCGGCTCTATCGTTCCCTCGACGTCCGCTGCGAAGGAGGGCATCCCAAAGAACCCGACGTCTTCATCGTCGGACTCGAGATTCACCACCTTCTTGGCTACGCGCGGAGCCGTCGCAGCGGCAATCGCCACACGGGCAGCGTCGTCGGTCAACTCCTCCAGATCGGTGCCATACCCCAAGTCCCCGGCGACACTCGACGCCCCGGCTCGAGAGGTAGATCTCTCGACACGCGTCTCGGCGGGCCGAGACCTCTTCGGCGCTGGCCTGCTGGTATCACCGGCAGCGCGTTTCGAGCCAGCCGGGACACTACTCTCCGGAGCCAAGGGGGCTTCGCTCTCGGCCTCCTCATCTTCCCCCTCGCCGCTGGCAGTGACGACCACCTCTCGCTCCGGCAGCTCGAGCTCCGGATACTTGATGGAGAGCACCCGATTGATGCGGGGACCTCCAACAAGCTTCGCACGGCGCGAAGCCTCGTCCGGAAGGAAGGGTCCGAGAATCTCAGCGGCACCGTCCTCCACATCCTTCAGCGTCATAGCTGCACAAACCACAAGGGTCAAACTACGACAATCAACCGAAGGGAAGGGTTCACCGGAACAAACGTACCCGCGAAAATCCTCGGGCTTCAAATGGACCTCCGGGTCTCCGCCTGGAACTTCAACAACGAACTTCTGCTCCCAATTACGGAGCAGAGGCCACACTCCCGCCGCGACAAACTCCTCGCAGAGGTCGCGCATCGAGAGCTTCCGCGCCACCGTCGCCAGCAACTGCATCCGGTACTCGCCGGTCCCGTCCAACTGAACCATCGGGTACCGATGGAACAGCACCTCCGATATCGTTGACCGAAGGGGGCAATCGTCCTCCACGCGGTACTAGAACCACCCGGTCGTCCAGCGCCCCCAGTGCAACTTGTACGCCTTCGCCGGAACGACGGCCTCGGGGCGGGGAACGAAGGAGATGACTCCCATGGAGCCGACGACGTCCTTCCCGTCCAGCTTGAAGATTTTCTTCACGGCGTGCGCATAATGCGTCGCCGCGAAGGCACCAGCGTGCGGCCGAGACCCTTCGAGCCAGAACGCCCACTCGAAGACGCTCAGCCGTACGAGAGCATTGACGGTGAGTTGCTGGATCTCGAGGCCGAAAAGATCCAACACCTCCGCCACGAAAGAGGAGCACGGCATCCGAAACCCGGCCTCGAAGAACAGCCGGTACAGAACGATGTACCTGTCACACCCCAAAATTTCAAATTTTGGAATGTGACTTAAATTTCACTAAATTTAAAACTTTTTAGAATAGTTTAAAACTTTGCTTTATTATTTGAGTGTTATCACTTTTATTTAGGCAAATGAATTATTTTCTAAATTAATTAATTAATATAAGATATAGTAAGGTGTTTGTTGCATTCATGCTGGCATAGATTGCAGTAGGTATATATTGAGTGAAAAAAATGTATTTTTAAAGCTCGATTAGAAATTGTTTCGGTTTATATCGTGGATAATAATCCTATTCTTAACCTAGGCCCAATCTCGGCCAAGTCATCAATTTATTCTCTTCTTCTCCTTTCTTTTCTCCACACCAGGCTATCTGCATGCATCAATAATATGCAATTCAAATATCTTTGTTCGATCTCTATTTTTACCTCCTTGATTTCTTTTCTTTTCCTCATCTTTCGGCCACCAAGTATCGATGTCGTTCCGGAGTTGTCGGCCACTCTTGATTTCTTTTCCTTCGATCAAGCCATAAAAGCTCTTTGCTGCTATTCTGCCGTTTTGTTCTCTGCCTTGATCTCTCTTCTCTCTACTCTCTATTTGGGTCCTAGCAGCCCTGTCAAGAAAGCAGCAGGCAGACAATCAGTCAACGCTGCAGCATGGCGCAATTCGATTCAAGTTCCCGATGATCTGTCCAACCAAACGTCTCCAAAATTTACCATGCGATGTACTCGGTCTTCATCGACAACATACTAGAAGATGAGGACCACAGGAGCATGGAAGCCTTCAGGATCTACATCGTCTGTGTCTCTGTCCCATGTCAGCACGCGCCCAGCTCATACCCTAAGGATGTCCACTTTCCCGATCCCCTGAAGTGCCACTAATGCCTTTGACCTCAATGTCGAGGCGCTTGTTGTTGTGCTTCTGAATGGGAGCAGAGTATGTTTCCTAATGGGACCCTGTTCCCAGCATCCCTCAACATCTTTCATGTGGAACCTGTGTCATCATCGGCTCCATATCCTTTCAATGACAAAGAGATAAGAAAACCCTCAGCCGTTGTGGGCCACATCTTCTTTGGCTTGTTCCCCTTCTGCTCCTTTCTTCACTCGGCTGGTCAAGATCTTTCGTCTACGCTCGTGATTCCACTCGCCAACTTAATGCCTGCCTCACATCTGTGCATATCGGTTCTGACCCCATAAGTCATGCTACTTCCTTCCATAATGTCACCTCTCATCATCTATACATTCGTGTATGTCGACATGACGCCATCCACATTCGTTCAATCTACGCCCAATATATGATCCCATCCACATTCATTCCACCTAACGCTTTCACACAAAAGGAAAGAAAATCAGCATTTAACGTTCGATTAATGCACTTTTCTTTCTATTCTTTCCTTTCCTTTCATTGGCACACTATCCCGGCCTCTCCTATGAATACCTAGACCCCTATCCACGTTCTCGCCCACCCCTCAAACCAACTCGGGCCAAACTCTCAACTGATCCATCCTCCTCTCATCCACAGCCCGTTCCCATGCTGTTTGGGCCAAGGCCCACCTTTTCCTCGCCCCTAACCCTTATGGGCCAAGCCCAAAACCGTTCCCAAACGCTAGACCACCCCTCCTATATATATTGGAGCCTCCCCCACGTCCTCCCACGTTCCCCCTGCCCTCCAAAACCCTCCCACGCCTCCAGGCCACCGCCCCTCCTCGCAGCCCCTCGCGTCCAGCAGCACTAGCTCAGATTGGCATCGACGTTCCCGGAGATGCATTCATCCAAATGTCACCAAATTTTACCAGCAGGTGCGCCATGAAGTCCTCTACAACATATCCAAAAATCATGCCAAGAGGAGGTCAGAATCAATGGGGATCTAATTCGCATTGACCACTGTTTTCTGTTCTGGATCCATCCAGCACGCCTGATGGTAATTCTATCCATGTTCCATCCAATCCCTTGCCTTTTCTGATGCATAACCAATACCAAATTGTGTTCCAGCAAATCTTCTACCTTTTCCCCAAAGGGTTCCTCAAGATCTTATGGGAAACAACGTGGAACGCGATTCTTCTACCAACTGCCGCAGAACGACCCATGATGATCCAACCCATTGATCTCCTTTTCTCGTAATCCCTTACCCAAATCATCATGTCATTGTTGTGTTCCACAATATAAGGCATCTTTCTGTAAATTATTGTTCCCAAATATGCAGCCAATCAACGGGAACGCGTACGTCCTTGTTCCTCAGTGTTTCTGTTTTTCCTGTTTTAGTCCCTTAACTTCAAAAGCTCATAACTTTTTACTCTTAACTCCGTTTTTAGCGATTCTTGTGCTCACGCGATCGTAGCGACGAGTACTATCTTTTAGTACTGTGTAGCACTTTGGTACTGTTTGGTGTACTGTTTCTTATTGTTTGTGCTATGTGTGCTTTGCATGTTACGGTTAAATAGAGAACGCGCCCGTTCGAGAGTTATCAAGAGGAAGATCAAGACATGAAGACTCTGAGCAGCAACACTATGATTGAGGCAAGTGTCCTTGACCATTCTGAACCTATGTTTTAAATGTGTCGTTTATAAACATGCATGCTTGTTTAATATTGAATCCTATGTGTCTACTTTACCTGTTCCATATCATTCCTTGTCGCCCTAGTTTATGGTGGTTGTCTTTGGGTAGCTTTTGCTTAGCTTTGCTGTTGGAGTCAATCACCTTATCATGTTAATCTTGACTAATGGTATACTTTAACTAAGTGTTAACCTGCTAATCCGTTTAGCAACTTGGGAAGCTAGGGTCTGAGCAAGGGGATGGTTTGGATGGTTCTCTGTGAATATTTGGTTTGTGAATAGTTCTTGCTCGGATCAGCTAAGGACCGGTTCGTGGAGCATGTAACCATGACAACAGTGCCATCACAAGACTGATAATGGGTAGGCTAGCCAAATAATTAGGGTGTTCTTAACTTTGTGCTCGCTATTGGGAGAGCGGGGAATGGATGCTTTGCGATCCTGGGAACCGCCTGGCATCAGAGGGGGCAGCTGGGGTGTTGGCTCTTGAGTCATGGTCCTGTGTGAACTATGGGTTCTGTGAACTAACACTTATGTACGGCTGTGGAACCTTAATAAGCGAGTTACATTGTTGGGAGCATTCTTTGTAAAGGCTAGTAGAGAAACCTCGGTCATTTACCTCGGAAGTGGGATGGCTCTACGGGAATCTCTATCTTATGGGTAAAGTGGTGCCACCTCTGCAGAGTGTAAAACTTTCATGAAAGCCGTGCTCACGGTTATGAGCGGCATGGCCATCTCACATGATTAGTGGGTGTTGGTTGGATGGGTGGTTTCTGGATGAATCATATGAATCTTGGTGATCTCTTCCCTCACGGTCCTGTGTGAACCGTTGTCCTCTGTGGACTGTCTCCTTTGTGGAGTTTGGTTTAATTTACTTAATTTAATTGATGGGTAGTCTCAACACACCTAGTAATATAGGTTGCTTTATAAACTGTGTCTTATGTTATAGTTGGCATTTATGCAAATAAACCAATGTGTAGCTTTTCTTCATTAATCCCTTGCATGTCATACTTTTCCCCCACTTGCGGAGTACGACATGTACTCACACTTGCTATCTCTCCTACAAATATGAAATGCTGCTCAGAGAATGAAGATGGATTACTTTGATGATGGTGATGAAGTCTAAGCTTGTGGAGCCCCCAGTCGATTGCCTGTGGCGTTATGGAGTCTTCCGCTAGCGTTTGTATTCTTATAGTCCTTTGAGACATTTATTATAATGATATTCGACTTAATTATGACATTGGTTATCTGTTTTACTTTACTTTGTACTATATGTGCGAAACTTGATCCTGGGCACACATATAGATGAGCATTCGGTTTTGTTCTTAAAACTGGGTGTGACATACCCGTCCTTCGGACTAGGGGTCGTCTCCCCCTCCTTGGCGCTTCGGCCCGGCTCCGATCTAGAAGCCCGTTGGCGGCCATCTCATCCAGCGCCTTGGTGTCCACCGTGCTCCGGTCGAGGAACGGCGACGCTGGGAAGCGGTCGTCGATGCGGACGCGCTGCGAAGCGCTGGTCTTCCCCTTCCGAGCCATCTCCGAAGCCAGGACGACTACTTCGAAGCAACGACCTAAAGCAACGAGGCGAGCGGAAGCAGCGAGAATGCCGAAGCAAGCTAACCAAGCGGCTGCGGCGCGGCGTAGGTGAAAGTGAAATGAGTGGCAGGGTGAAAACCCTAGGCGCTCGGGCGGTAAATATATAGCCCCTGGTGAGTCGGCCTGACCGTCCGATGAGGGATCAACGGCCGCAGATCACGCCACGCAACAAGACGCGTCCCGTCAATCGAAACGGCGTCGCATCGCGATTCGTGCCGATTCAGTCCCAGTAAACGAGACGGCGTCGCTCCGCAATTCGCGTCGAGCATTAAAGACACCTTCAACACGTGGCCGACCCTGCGGCACCGCGCACTTTCGGCCACCGTGCCCCTTCGGCGAACACGGCGCCGTAGCCGGCAGCTACCTCCGAGACGTCAACTACATCCCCGGCGACCACACCTTCGGCGAACATGCCTCCGTAGCCGGCAGCTACCTCCGGGACGTCAACTACGTCCCGGCGACCACACCTTCGGCGAACACGGTGCCGTAGCTGGCTGCTACCTCCGGGACATTGATGACCTTCCGACGACACGCCCCGTCGGCGACCACGATGCCGTAGCTGGCAGCTACCTCCGGGACGTCGAGCCAACCCTCGGTGATCACCGTACTTCCGAACGTCAACCTTCCGCGACTGCTGCACCTTCGGTGGCGCCCCTTCGGAGTCGCGACCTTCGGAAACATCAAGGCATCCCTTCCGCAGCCGAAGCAGACCAGACCTTCGGAGCGCCGAAAGAGGGGATGACGGGCGGACCTCCGGAGGGACACAGTTTCGGCCCTACCGAAGGTGGATCTCAACTGTGTGGGGCTAGCTGTTGGGGGAGGCCCACTGTGTCCCCTCCCCCTGGCCCAAAGGCCTGGCCTGCCATGAAGCCCATCAAGGCTCAAGATAATGTATAGTATAGGATAGGCCCACGTACATTGGCCTCTGGCCCACTGGGGTTAGGAAATCCCACCTTGTAATAAGGAAATGACCATAGTGCTCTGGAGGAAGGGCAATATGGTACTTGTAATTCTAGGGTTGTAGGGGTGTATCAGCCTATAAATACCTCCCTACCACCCTCAGGACAGGACATTGAATACTAGCTCTTAATTACACACTTCTCTTGGCTCTTGCTTGGTCCCTTCCTAGTCCTTCCCAGGGGTCCCTCACTTGTGGTAGACCCTTGGAGGATCCCCCCTCTGCTATTGTGGGCTTGTAACCACAACAGGGATCATGGGGAGAGATGAGAACGGTTCATGCCCAGATGAGTATATCCGGCCGGGCTCCTCCGAGGGTCCCAGTCCTGTTGACGCCTCTTAACCAATCTTAACAGATGTTAACGAGACGTAGCACATAAGCTCTGATGTTTCTTTATTCATAGTTTGTTTTTTCCGTCTGACTTTGATGTCTTGCGATTCATTTATTTCTCTTTTGTTCTGTTGTTTGCTTCGAGTCCTCGATGAACTGCCTGGGCTCTAGAGCAGTGGTGCTCTAGAGCAAAGGGAAGATCAAGGGTGTGGCGGCGGCGTAGAGCGGCAAGGTCGGAGAGATGGTGAGTGGGGTGGGAGCGCAGAAACCTCGAGTGGATACGTGCACGATGGCAGCATTGGAACGACGGCAAGTTCGTTAAAAGAGCGAGTTTGTTGTGAAATGGCGGCGGAAAACGAGGTAAAATAAAAGTGCTACCCTTTATCATACCACTAGTATTCTACTGGTGATATAGAGCATCGTAAAACTATTAAAACAAGGACGGAACCAAGGATCTCTAGCGCTAAGGTTGCCAATTCTAACATATTAACATGTTCAGTATCTACGCCAACAAAAGGTTTCACTCATAATGTTTGAGGTCCATCAGGACTGATAGATGCCCATGGAGAATGAATGCTTTGTTGCTGCCTTCTCTTGGCTGAAAAATTTGGCTACAGCATCCAGAAAGCAGAGTTTTAACTGTTGCTTTGTTCTGATCGTTGTGGCATAAATTAATGTAAGCCCATGTCCATTATGACTCTCTCCTCAAATGTCAACATCAATGAAAGACGACAAGGATATTATGTCATACTTACTGGGTATATATGGGTAAGTTTTGCACTGCATGTAGTGTCCCACACCAGCTTGCATCGATCATTTCGTACTATGCTAATGTTTGCAAATTGTATGTTGCATTTGTTGCTCCGGTTGGTCCCCTGTATATACGTTCCCAAACCGAAGGCAAGGTTCAGATTTAGCTCAAACTCTGAGGAGGAGCTGGAGAGCAGATGGAAGTAATTTGAGATGAAAGTATGAAAAATAAATGTGGGAGTATGAGAGGTGTCGGGAATAGTACACAACATGTGGAGTAGCTAGCTATAAAGCTCATGAAGAATTACCTGAGAGGCTATCTGGCCTCCAAACTGTTTGGCGTGATGTGTGTGAGTGCATATACTTGGAGCCGTGTCTACATCTGTTTGCTTAGGTCTTGTCTCGGGAATCAGAGAGGAAACTGATCATCCCCCGCGGTAGCTGTCAATTGAGATATTGAGAGAAAAGGAAAGTTTTACACTGTTTACTTCCTCTGTCACCGATCGATCCTTGATCGATCTATCTCCAAACTGAGTAGAGAACAAAATTGTTGATCTTCCGGGAAACAAAAAAAAAAGCGTGTGTGATCATATCTCTGAAAACCACTGACCATTACATTCTTCGGTGAACATTATCAGCAAGCCAATCAAATAAAATTTATTATCCAGCTATATAAACTGTAATCTACTCCTTGTTAAGCATCCTTCCTCTCCAAAGTGTGCATAGGTTATTTATACAACGAGTTATAATTGGGAAATCATGCACATATGTTGATGGTTCTCCATCAGGCATGAGGTGGTAGCTAGCTTTTCTAGCAACTGACCACATTATCTTGCACTTTCCTCTTCTCGCGAACATGATCACTTTTCAACTTGACACGTCAACGAGTTTTCTACTCTACACGTCAGAGATATCATGTTCAACGAGTTTGTTTCTACTTGACACATTATCTTCACACCTCAATTTTTTTTTAAAATCACGTCGGCATGTTTTTTACGTCCTTCAAATCAAAGTCTGTACTTGACACGTCTCACGTGAGTTTTCTAATTAAAAATGTTTCCTCACGGCAACCAATGAGCTCATAATTCGGATCTAATATCCATCACATATTCTTTAAAGTAATTACTTTCAAAATTACAAAATAGAAAAACAATAAAAGTAATTAAACTGCCTTCTTAAGCATCATTCTCAAAGTGAAAGAATACTTTCTTGTCTTCCTGCTTATGCGAGCCCCATTTCGGATATAATGAATGATAACCTCAGATAACGAACATATACATAATCGTGTATTTTTTAAAGGAGGGAGCCTGCTTTTTATCTTTTTAAAAAGAATGAAGCTGTACATTGGCGGCCAATGATCCTGGTAGTTGAGATTTCTGCAATGCATTCAGTGTTCCCCATTACTTATATTTGTTTGCTTTGGTTCCTTTATATACACGTCTGTATCAAATGGCAACTTCTTGAGATGGGCTCAAAAGAGTTGGAGATCGGAGGGGAGGGGATAGCAATTTCGATGATAAATCAAGTAAGCGTAGGAATGGGAGTTCTCGGGAACGCGAAACATGTCCATGGAGCATTAGCGCCGCTTCATCCTCGATCAAATTGCGCGGGATTTAACACGCTGTCCTAGAATAGGCGGCGCAGTCTGGAGTTTGGCGGCGCGACACCCTTGAGCTAGGCGGGGGCACGCTCATATCAATTTCCTAAGACTAATTGGGCCTGTTTTGTGGACTGATTGATGGTAAAGTAAAGGCCTACTTAGTGTGTGCTTCGTAGGGAAAACCCTGAAGTACCTACAACCAGGGCAGAACTGTGAAAGGGGTCTTAGCCTAGTGGTTAAGGCATCCGAGTAACACCTCTCAGGTCCTGGGTTCGACTCCCCGTGGGAGCGAATTTTCAAGGATTTAACGGCATTTGTGCTTTCAGTGGTGGGCGACGCTCCCGTCGACAGCGAGGCGCCAGTGGTGACTTCGTATCTCTAGATTTGCCGGCTCAGTCTTCGAAGATGCTCATAGGGGTAGGGTTTGCGTACGTGTGTTCATAGGGGTGAGTGTGCGTGCGTTGTGAGTGTCTGAGTTGTACTGTGTAATCTCAAAAAAAAAAAAACCAGGGCAGAACTAGACGGCGCAGCGCAGAGAGTACGAGTCCAGGTCCTCTTCTCAACATACGATGTGCTTTGTTCCTGCCCGTCAGGATCAGCCACCATGAAAGAAAAAACGAGCACAACTGCTCCCTCTTTCGATTTTACTCCTCCAGGGTGCTTCTTTGAGTTCCTTGGTCTGAGCTGACGGAGGCACGGCAAGGCAAGGGAGCGGCACCGAAAGACAGGAAAGAAGGCAGGTGTTTCATCTTTGCATAGGTAATTAATGAACCCGGTTGATCTTTCTGTTGTTTATTCTGTGTAGCCGTGGTATGTACTGTAGGTTAAGCCTAATTAATCGTGTTGCAAGTCGAACTGCCACGCTGTACTGCGATGCAATGTTCATGGTTGGGTACGGTCATCGGAGATCGAACTTGTTTTATAGGGGCAGATCCAGATAGTGTTGTATGAACAAAAGTTGTAGATCACTCAAAAAACCTTTTGAGGGAGTACTTATGAGCAAGTTTTACGTTCCGTATAATGTACCTCCGAGGTTTTTGATACCATCCAATTGCCTTCCCAAACTGCCATGTGTTAGCATGAGTGTATCATGGACATATATGTGGTGGATTCCTTCTTATTCAAAGCTTTAGTAGATTGGTTTAGTGAAAAAGATGACACTATGCCGCATATATATCAACTATGCGAAGTGGGAGAAAGACTTTAAAGAGGGCTTCACCCTATTGCACCATGGAGCTAATCAGCGACGTCATGATAGTATGATACTACGACGGCCTGGTTGGCGACCTTTGCATTGTCTCATTTGTGCCTTTCTTACAAAATACTCCTATTTAATTGAAGAGTTTGCTGACTTCAAGGACAGACATGGAGTTAGGCCTAGATTTTTAGTAGGTTCGAGGTTCACCTATATGAGAGGTTCATGAAGATATGTAAAAACTGCATAACCCATTATCGATCCTTTAAGCAAATACTGTCCATTTCGCTGAAAGTTTCGTTACATGCAATAACTATGACCTGATGTGTCACTTTTATCTTAGTTATAAAAAGTTGATTTAATTTTTTGAACCATTACAGATAACAAATAATGTACAAGACTATAATTTCACAATAACTGGACCACGTGGGTAGCTGTGAGACCTACATTGCATTAAGCATTAACATGACTCGCTGATCAATGTTGTAAGACATGTGCATATCTATAAACTTCCCTTTATATACGTAACATCCCAAGGTAGCTTCAGCTACACAATTCAACTCAAATAGAAGACATGCTTGCAGTGCTTAAGAAACATAGATTACATGAGCATGTCGTGCATACAAAGCAGCAGCAGTAGTAGTAGAGGATGCTGATGGTTAATTGACGCTGGACTTGGAGGCATTAGGAGGGAAATGGAAGCTGTGAGACTGTTCATCTTCTTTTTGTTAGCGATTGCACACAACGATTCTGTTCAGTACACATCATCGTTGAAGAAGTACTCATGCGAGCTGAAGGTACTGTGGTCGTGGAACATAGCTCAAGGCGGCAAGAAAGGACTAGTTCTTTTCCACTTCTTTTTGTTGGGTATTCAAGTCCAGTTGTTGGATTTTCATTGGATCAGAGGCCTCCTACTTGACAGTGTGATAACACAATGAGAATGAGGAAACTGGTGATCGGCCGGATCTAGTAATAAGAAGTTTATCAGCAGTGGAAGGTGGTAATAAGAGATTCGTTAGGGAAGAGATGGAATGTGGCACTATTGGCCACTCTATGCACGCCAGCCGCACATTCAGGCCATGGGACACTGCGGATCAAACCTTGTTGACAGTTGGCATGCTGCAACCATGGCCTCCGGCTAGCCCAATGGCATGCTTGCAGGTCCTGCCATGCTAGCTCTATCTGAAACCCATCCAATCTACAACAAATCATGTGATCCATGACGTCTAAATTTTGTCATGGATCACTTAAAAACCGTCATAATGCAACATCCGTGACGGTTTTAGATATGGGCATGTATTGAGAGTCACGGATTAACCTGCGTGACGTTTCTACTAAACCGTCACAGATTAACTCAATCTGTGACGTTTGTTAACCGTCATAGAACAACTTTAGGCCCCCTCAGCCAAGCCCACATTTCTATTAAACCGTCACGGATTAACTCAATCTGTGACATTTTTGACCGTCATAGAACACCGTCAGGCCCGCCCCGACCCTACCCAAGCCCATAGTTAGTGACGAAGTAAAACCGTCATAGATCAACCAGCACATGGTCATGGCCCAATCAATTTTTATTTAAAATTGTGGCCTGTTTAGCACAACACCATAACAGACTTGGCCCACTAACACTGTAGGCTTAGCCCATGCTTTTCTGATCCATTTTCAATGCATGATCCATTTAACTTTGTGGGCTTAGGGCATAATTTTTTTCATCTGGTCCATTTCCAATGATTTTCTAATTTATATTTTAGGCCCCGCCTCCACATTTCAGCCACCACAGATAAAAAGGCCATGTACACAATACATTATGTCTGCAGATGAATATCACGTGTAGCATTACAGAAAACGAGTGATGGAATACATTTTACCATCTCATCACATTACATAATATGTCCTCACTTGCAATAAGATACAGATAAAATGAGTGATAACACCCAAGAATCTCAATCATCAGTACATGTTCAAAACCAAATGACATTGACAAGGAAATAACTCAAAGATAACACCAGGAATTCAAAACAGACAACAAGTATTTCTGCCCCTCCCTGTTCGTAAACACAACCTTGCTGCCCCCTCTGTATCCCTGAAACTGTATTTTCCTGGAAACAAAAAAGAAAGGTGTGTCACTACAAGCTGCAGAATTATTTCTAGACTATTATGCACTCTGAATGTATGTGGATGTACAGTTCACTGCATAAAACAGAAGCAGGTGGTCTGATAGCTGAAACAAGTGGCACGCGATTCAGTACTTGTTGCAAACAACAAGATCAAGTGTTTAATAACCTAGCTATATCAACAGTGTATAGTCTAGTTAGGAACAAACAATACAGCTCTAAACTGAAATCAGAAAATTCAGGAGCTAGTTTCTTCATCAACTATTTTATTGTAGCAAAAAAGTTTGAATATATGCATCAATATTGCAAAGGGTGAACCCATAAACCTGACTTTTGTACCTCATGCGTGTAACTTGCTGTCATGTATTTATACAGAATTAACAAAGCACAGTAATGATACATTAACAAAGCAATAATACTCAAGAAATATATTGACCATGCACTATTACTCTTCACCTTTCTACTCAATTAACAATTAGAACATCACATATATATAACGATTCCAGCTCTAACAAAAAGAAAAGATTTTTTTCTATTCCAGAAAGCAAAGAATAACCATATTATAGAACGGGTCATATTAGCAAGCGTGACGTGCCGGACTGACCCAGCACATCTTTCTTTCCTAGAAACAGAAGATGCACAAAGTGGTTTCAGTAGCACTACCAAGTTCGCATCAGCGATTTTCTCACCAAACAAGCAATGAGAACTCTTCACAACTCAAATAAGGCCAAAATGTGTTTATACATACCCTAAGGTGGTTGCATCTTAGAGAGCAGAAGCTCAAATTTCGCCTCCAAATCATCATACTTCTTTGTCATCTCCTCTCGGTCTCTAAGTCTTCCTTGTTCTGTCTCCTGGACTTGGTTTGACAGCACCTTCACTTGTCTTGCCAGCTCATTCTTTTCCCTCTTCTCTGCTTCCAGTTGTGCTTCAAGGTCTTGTGCACTGGATCTAGGACGGGTCGTTTGAATCCCCACATTCTGAAGGAACTGGCTCTTTTTGGTGTTCTCAGCAAGCACGTCAGCTACAGCTTGAGTCGCAGAATAAGGTTGTTCGCCTTCTGTATGTGCAGAAATCTTGTTCTCCATTTCAGTCTAGCATGCAAACAATTCATGGTCAAGAGACAGCTAGCAGTAAAAACATTTGAAAGAGCATCATTTGAAAAAAAGTTCTTACAATAGCCAACTGTACAGCAGGTGTATATCCTTTCTTTTTCTTACAATAGCCAACTGTACAGCTATAGTGGCACTCCTTGAATAAATCAAAACCGTCGAGGTTCTTCATCATTGTACTTGTCTCCCTGAAAACAACATTGGCATGTTACTTATTTGTTCACAACACTTCATAACAGCAGGGAGTCTGCATATTGAAGAAAAAGATACAAAAGAATATAAGAATTTCAGATAAAGTTCTATGCATGGTTCCTTTTGACAAGGAATATTCAAAAGCTTGTGCCATATACTTATGATTTACACAACTGCGAGAATTTGAAGAATGAAATGACATGCATCCTAACAGGGCTGCTTTTATACAGTTAAGCATCAACAAAGTTTCAGTTAGATGCATGTATGCATGACAATGTAATGGGTTACGTTCACTCACACTGAATTCTGATATAAACATAAGGAACTCAATTAAGAATCAGGTCACAAGGCTAGTTAAGTTCTAATCTGGCCAGCTTTAGGTTCAGCTACAGAATTGATCATTGATCATATTCATGCTAAAATAGATAAATAACTCTGAACAAACTGAAAAATAACATCAAAAATGCCGACAAAGGGTAGAAACTAAAGTGTAAAAAAATCCTAGGATATTGTATTATTCTCTGAAATTCAGCTTTACTCGTTTCCTAATATATTGGCATCAGGTCATCAGTTGTGACCATCAGTTTTAGGAGTTTAGCACTGCTGGTCGATTTCTTGCTAACTAGCTAGGTCGACAAACTGCTACTCCCTGATTCCTCTATTCTTCTGTAGCTATCACTAGTAACACACGTCACACAACAAGCAGTATCAACACATCCCTAGTCTTAGAGCAAGCTCAGACTTCAACACATCCTAGTGTAAACAGCTCTTTTTCAAAAAACATTTAATTCTTTCAAGCAACAGTCTTAGAGTCATGCTTATTAAGTACTTATTATATTAATTAGAAAACCAATTGTAAAATATACTCTACCATACAGATCCTTAAAGAATGATGAATATATGTGGCCGTCTTTTGTGATGATCCCTAGCATTACGCTACAAATAGCAAGTCTTTTGACATATGTAATTCGTTTTATCTAAGCTTGCTCTAGGACAAAGATGTGTTTGGTGCATACCCGGCCAAATGCAGAACATGGAGAGGCAATGACTAAAATTGGACATTGAAGTGTGTTACTTACTAAATTTTCTACGAGGACCATGTAGCTTTGGGAGCCAATTGTTTGATGGAACTTTACTAGGCCCCGATTTTCTTTGTTCTTTTGACATGTCTCCTGCATTAAAGATAGAACACATGTAAGGCATGTGCAAGAGTATCGTGTACAGGGCAAGAGTTCCACTTTTACAACAAAACATATATACCATCTTTCTGGGACTGGTCCAGGTTTCCACAAGATCAGTCCACTGTTCATTTGTCATTGATTTGATGGGAGTAGTTTTAGACACCATATGTAGTGGAAAAGGATCAAAATACTGTTTCTTCAGCTTGTAACGCTGCTGGCGGATCGCTTTCTTCATCATCTGGAGGCAAGCCTTTTCAACTGTGGCATCACTTGTGTTGATATCAAACTTTGCCTGTTGCAATACAAAGGGCATGTATAAGAATGTTGATATCAGGAAAAAGAGCAGCATGCTACACAACGAAGGGGGGAAAAGGCTTGGAGAATGTACTCACACGAAGTCTTGCTTTAAATAGTTCAAACAGCCCAGTTTTCTTGTAGTCCTTCCATTGCTTAAGCACAGGCACATGGTTCTTGACTATAATGTTGCATTCAGTTGCAAACTTTGCTGCAACAAGAGGTACCACGGGCCTTATCATCCCATCAGGAATGACAACAGGCAGCTTGCTGCGCCGAGCACGGTTCATCCTTTGGAGACCGTGTCCCATGTTCGGTCCCCTCTCCCTTCGCTCCTTTGCTCCTGGTTGTAGATGTACATGACACATCTCATTCAGCAAGAAAAAACCAATGAGGTGATGTGCAATAAGGTCAGCAGAAAAATAAATCACCTTCATTAGCCATATGGATGTCTCTATCATGTTGGGTAACGCCTTCAGCTCCATTAGCCATGCCACCATCAAGCTGCACAAGGCCATCATCTGAAAAAAAACAAAATAATGCTACCTGTAAGAATACATTCGTCATCGAATCCAAGCTAATAAAATTAGTAGTAAGAAATCATCACCTTCGTTGGCCAAGCTGTTCTGCCCATCAGACCGAGCAGTGGCATCACCTCCATTGGCCATATGAGTGTTTTCATCAAGCTGGTCCAGACCATCAGCTGAAATAAATAGCAGCCAGTAAGACTGCATGCATCATACAATCTAACAGGATGGTAGTAAGAAAAAAGGTAGTAGAACTAACTTTCAACACTAGCATGTGTGTCTTGAGGTGGCACATTCATGTCACTTGAATTAGACTGCACAACACTTGTCTTTAGCCTTGTAGTTCTAGTAGTTTGTTGTTCTGCGAAAACTCTCTTAGACCGAGGCCTGATTCCATCAGGAGGCAGGTGAACAGTCTTTTTGTTACTTTTCTTGCAAGTATTCATAGGGTCTTTCGAGCCCTGCTAGAAACAAAACCATAGACGAATCAGAAATGTGGTCAGATATACTTCATTATCAAGCAAACACATTAATCACAAACAAGATGGAGGAATTAGCACCTTAGCACAGTGATCATCAAAAAAACCTCTTCACCGGTATCATCATGCGAAGGATCGTACTCATTATCGGAGGCTTCACTACTCCTATGATTTGCCTTATTCTTGTTGGCAGTAGTGGATCTTGTGTTCGCAAATGAGCTGACCAAATCAGGGATGCCAAGTTGCTGCAGCCTTGCAGCGTTTCTCATACATTGTTGGAGGCGCTGCGCTTGGTATGGATGCAATGGTTGTTCTAATGTGAGAAACAACATAACAAATTAGTACTTATGTATCAATGCTTAAGTTCAGGTAAATTAGAATAAGAAATTAGGACTATCATTTATGCATCGCTGAAGCATCACAAAACACACAAATGAGAAATGCTGGAGTTACTGTAGAGATATCTTAATCTGAAGAATTGTTAGGCAAGCTATTTGGACTAGTGATCCAGATATATTCTTGAGAAGAAGAATGATTGTTAGATGTTAATAGCAAGTGAACTGATCACAAAATTTTAATGATCATTTGAGATTAACCATTTGATATCACTTCTATATCAAAGTATACTACTGCTTTGGTTACTGTAGAGATATCTAATCTCAATTGCACAACCATTTTTTGGTGTGTACTACTGCTTTGGTTGTTAAACAAAGTATACTGTCTGTTGGGAAAAAGATATCAGCGTGCAATATGTGCACTTCGTACTCCAACGTTAAATATTTGAAAGGTGTTAAGTGGTTGTAGCAGCTACTTCCTTTTTTTGAGCGTAGTGGCAGGTGGTCTGGATCGAAAAGCAAGTGTCCAAATTACAAAAACAGGCGGCCAAGGCCAAAATAAAACAAAGATTACATTAAACACCAATGGGGAACCATAGACGAATGCTAACGTGTAAACTTGTACAGCTAATGGAGTCCAAAGAAAAATACCAACAGAGCTGTTCTGTTCGGTGCAAGGGCATCGCCAAGTGCAAGTGCGCAAAGAAAATGTCTCAACTGTACACCATGCATTGTGATTGGTCTTTTTCATTGCATTAATAACTCTGTATAGTGCTTGCTGGAATACAAATTGTCGTAACCCTAAAATTCTAGATATTCCGAAGGCTAATTATGAAAATTTCCGAAGACCTGTCTTGCACGTTAAGGCTTAGGAGATATGTTCCGATCTCTTTACTAATATGGGAGAGTTGAATTGTAATCACGCTAGGACTCTATAGGCGGTTGTTTAGCCTATAAATATTCATGTACACCCCCGATGAGGAGGTAATCGACACTTTCCGCAGCCCTAGCGTGAAGGCTGTCAGCATAATCAAGATCCATATTGGACGTAGGGTTATTATCCTTGGGGAGGCCCGAACCAGTATAAACCTCTGCATGTTCTTAGATCGATCTCTACTTTCCACGTTGCTCCACGATCCAAATATCTGCCGAACGCTCCGTTCAGACGGGCTACGACACAAATGATCCAGGGCCAACCCTGGGATATGGGCCTATCATCCTTGTGTAGCTCGAAATGTTCTAAATTTCCACGGCTAGATTGCCCCCAACCTAGAACTGGCGACACTCCTGTTTGCTGGTCAGAATCCGCTACCAGGAGTAGCGTGTCTTGTCGACTTGGACTTGCAGTTGATGTGGTGTAGTGGCAAGCTCAGCAGGAAGTGTCACGCGGGCGAACTGTTGGACTTTGCCGTGCTCCCAATGCAAGGACATTTCGTCGCCATCAGTGTGCTTTTGACAACCACATATCTGAACTCTACTTTTTTTGGTAGAGGATGCTATCTATGATTCTTAAATAACAAGGGGATCGTCTTCACCGAATTGTTGATTCCTTTAAAATTAACTTGGCTAATGTTAGAATATGCTCTTTGGTAGAATTGAACAAGCAAAGCTCCTTGCATGTTCATATCGTTCAACTATTAAGCATAACAAACAATGGATCAACTATTGTTGGGTAGGGCTAACTGAAAAGGAACAAGGGGTGACCGATGCAACATGGATAGGCCATGATTTCTAAATTCGAACGGGTAATTCAGATGTACAGAGAAGTAGGAACTGAATTCCATGTCTCTTGTCTCTACAAAATAGATCCGTTACAGGTTACATTAAGGTATCAAAAGTTGGGTTAAATATTAGTTTTCCTTGGATGATGTAGTGCTTAAGTAACGGGTTAAAGTTGTGAAACAGAGAGCAGTTCTGCAGCGTTCTATAAAGTACTATGTTTTAAAATGCAGTTAATGGTAATGTTTTTACATTCCTTAGGAGTGATTCTGTACATGCACCGAAGATTTATAATGCCCGTGAAGAATAATAAATCTCTTGGGGTCACATCTGACATCTCCTATTTATATGCACACCCCACCATTATCTCTTTTTTTGCGAAGACCCCACCATTATCTCTGAATGTCTTGTCAACATATACTATTGTGCTCTAGAAAATAAGAAGGCCCTAGAAAAGAGAGAAGGTTCTAGAGAGGACGTCCATGGCATCGGCTGATACAGATTTTTTTTTAAAAAAAAAAGGAACCGGAGGCACCAGGAACACCATTGCTGTTCATGGTAAGCAGCAGTTGAGAATGCGCTGAGATAAAAGCGTCTGGTTCTACCTACAATGTTCATAGACGACCGTATCAGTTGAGATATGCAGCAAGGCTGCCCCCCGCCATCTGTCTCGCTGCTGGGTTGAAGCCGGGATTCTCTCCAGAACATTTTGATGCTGTTCTTGCTGATGCCCATGTCAGGCTTAATTTTGAATGTTCTGAGGACCCTGAAGTTCACTTTGAAGTCCAGTGTGAACCCAACGTGTCCGTTTTATGAAGCTGTGATGGATGCCGGCACGGTTGTGGCTTTCCACAAAGCTATCTAGATCTCCCGATGCCTCAAAACCGGAGCTCAGTCTCCTGGTAGAAATTGGTGCGTAGCTCACGCTATGTGGCTTTGCAATAACAAGCATTCTTGTTTGCACAGCATCGTTTGTTTCTTCTGTAAACTAATGTGGCTAATGTTTGCATGAACTGCTGTATAGACGTATAACATTGAACGAGCAGAGTCCCTCGCTTTGCTTGGACAGATTCCCCACCTCTATATAACAACCGTGTCACCTGTTGACTAACCACAAGTGGATAATATTTTTAGATTCACACAATATGTTTAAAATCCAGCCTATTTTTATGACAAGTAATCTTTGCTGAAGTGTACTAGCTAGTAGCTAACACAAAACTCAGCTTCTTTTTAGCAAAGGGAAAATCTATTTTATCAAGCAAATGAAACCATCCGTAGAAGTATCTAGACGTCCAATTATATATTACAAGTTTTTCACTACTGGTTAGATTCCGTCTACCTCCGTAGGACACAAACCATGCCACAAGGCAAATAATTGCCAAACAAATAGCAAAGATTTAACAAAACACTCAGCTTCTTGGTACAAAGATGAGGTTCTACTGGAATATAAACCCCTTATTTTTTGAGTCTATTTAAATATAAACCCAGTCAGTCCGAACATGTTTTTTCCGTTCTAAAGTGTTATACTGAATGTGTAGTGTTTTCATGTTCTCCATAATGGCGACCAATAAGGGGAATATTGACATAGGAGAAGATATGAACTGTAGCGCATATGCAGCTGATGGCAGATATCAGGCTCATGTTTATTGTTGGTTGTAAACAATCATTGCAAGTCAACCACGTCGGTTTACGCAAGAACATGCCAAGCTTCGTTGAAAAAGATACAGGTCGGGGCATGCATGCCGTGTGAATCCAATTAGTTAATGAAGGGTGCTCATCAATCATTAGTGGACCCTATATACTTCAACTGTTTCACATTGCTTGTGATTCTGGCTTTTGGACAAAAAAAATAAGGAGAAATGAAAAATATGCACGTGAGAATCACAAATATTGTGACAGAAACTTTCAAGGCTAGAATCGCAAATGTTTTGGAAAAGAGAGTAGTTACACTTTTGCCGCTTTCCAGAATTTTTTTTTTTTGAAGGTCAACCGCCCATGAAGGGCAAAATTTCATTCGTATGCAAAGTGTGGTACATAATTTGGCCCAAGAAAGAAAATTAAAGAGTTTGTCTTTAAAAAGACAGCCTTCATTGTGCCTATAATTTTGAGCACCTGAAAATTGTGCTATTTTCATCTAAGATAAATATTAGCATTACCCGCTTTCCAGAATTGAGTGAGCATGCATCATGATCATGCCAACAACTAACTTTAAATTTCTGAAAGTACCAGGACATTTCCTTAGCTTTTCTAGTACGAGCATTGGCTTCGTTATAACGATTAACAATAGGAATAAGTGAGCAAATACCGGCCATAAAGCCATAAAAGAAACCAATGCCTAGATCTGCACGCCAGTTGTGTCCACAATAAGTTGCAGACGCAGCTTGTTCTTTCTCACCACTTGCCGCCTCGGGTGCACTGCACCAAGCAGCCTGCTCTCAATACTGCTTACTGTCCTCTCCACATTGCTGACTGTCTCCTGCACATTGCTCACAGACCTCTCCAGCTCTGCTATTCCCGGAACAATGAATTGTACTGTGTTATGATGCGAGCCCAGCAGGCATGCACACATTATTAAGGCTAATGCGTCCAAATTAATTAGACTGATACGATTAGTCGGATCAAGGAAAGGGCCAGCTGCTAGAGTAAATCATGACGAACCTGGGATAAAAACATGTACAATATAACATATAAAAGAACCCTAAAACTTTTGAATCCTATACATATATAACATCCTTTATTTTGATGAAGTTTATTACTTCCCCACACGTGATATCTTTGGATTAATAATTAGTTACCATTGCTTAATTGATCTACATAGATGCTTCCTAGCCTATTTATTCTGCAAGATAACAAAAATTGAGACATTCGGATCGCTGCATGCATGAAAGGTTTTTTATCAAGCTTTCATATCCTATTGCACCCTTGCAAACGTAGTACTATATATTATGCGCACGAATTAATTTTCTTGAAAGGAATGGAAATACTGCAGGAAATTCTGACAACCGAATAATGAAATTGAATTTCAGTACTGTAACCGCACCCAGAAAATTCAACAAAGAATTTCTATAGCCTGCAGATGAAAATCACCAGGATTGTGCAATTCATGTGCAGAGAGTAATTCTAAGATCTTTTTGTCAGAATTACGTTGACAGGGCAGATGCGACCAGAGTAATTCAAAGGTTTTTTTTTTTTGTCAAATTTAGGGCGCGTTCATACGTCGCCGGTCTACATGGGACCGTAGCTGTCAAGAACTGGAGCCAAGAGGAAGATCAAATTCAGGGTGGAATGTCGACGTATGAAGCTGAAGCCGTGTGCCGGAGATGGGATGCATGACAGCCGCTCTGCGCTGTGTCAGGATGAGCAATCGCGATGCCATGGCGCCGCCCTCTCTTGTTACCACCAGATCGATCTGCATGATCGCACCGGCGTCCCTGCCTTTTATTTATTTCTTCATCACCACGTGCTGTGCTAGAATTCTTGTCCGTTTTTACACCGGTCATTTGTTCGTCTTTTGGGAAAGATTCACGTAACAGTCCAAACATACATTTTGAGTTTGGTCAAACGGATTTGTTCTGTTACCCTATTTGAGCATATATATGCAGATGCATATACTCTCTCTTTCTTTTCGCAACAAATAGATCGAGTTATGTGTATCTGGAAGACTGGAACGGATGAGTGGTTGTGAATAATAAATTGCATTCAGAACTCGCATGGTGGGGTGGTCGATGGTATTAGACTTCTGCGTCTACATTCATTCCCTTTCCTTTTTACTATATAAACATGATCAATTCGAGCTACAATTCAGAGCAGCTAGTGTTAGTGTAGTAGCACTATAGGAGTACAGTGTATGAGCAAGCTGGCCGGGGACATTGCTACCCGCACAGTAGGATAAGTGCGGCATTGGATATGGAGGCATCGGGAGCGCAGTGGACACGTCGCAGGTTGGAACTTCGTTGATAACGTATTGTCTGTGCAGAAACACAGTGGCGCACCGTACAGCCATCTGCTGTTGACCGTACTTATTTTGATCGCTCCACACATCGCAGAAGGTTGACCGAACGCTAAATTAAGTAGTTGTTTGTGGCTCCGTGGTGTCCAGGTATCGCAGTGACCACACAGACAGTCCCACTTTGTGCCCACGGTGTGCCTCATGCTATAGCTGTAGAGGCATGCACAATCGGGGTGTTCGGTTAGAGGATGCAGTTGCAGTTGCAGTTTAAATAGTGAGAGAGAACATTGTAGCAGAGGAATCTTGCACTGTAGCAATCTAGTGGACTGTAGTAGCAGTAGCAGCAGCAGCAGCCGGCTGCTTTGCCGCACGCCGAACGCGCCCAATATCTTGCAGGCAGGTTAGGGGGCAATTGATGTGCAATTGATGTCACCTACACAGGTGAAGAGATCCAACAATTGTTTCCCCTTCATGTCATAAATCAGCAACTGGACCTTTAAGATGAGACAGCAATGCAAGTTGGTGTCATTTTTTTTTTCAGATTTTGTAAGTTCCTAAATTTGATGCTGAACATTTCTAGTTAGAAGTTTGTACTCTCGATAGGATAATAGTCTCTTTTTTCCACCTTTTTATCATCCATTTGTCTTATATCCTTTCGCCTATCTGGGCCTCCTTCCTACTCAAGGAATATGATTCAAAAGAAAAAAAAAAAGTTTGGATGTTTAAGATATAATTTGAATTCTGTATAGAATTGATTGAATGACAGCAGGGGTCAGCTGGAGAGAGAGAGCAAAGCGTGTGCACGGCGGAAGAAGAAGATGGAAACCGTAGATGCATGGATGGAAGATAAGGGGATCGATCGACATCTTATCGGCATTTTTAAGTCCCTGCTTTTGGTGCCTGCCTCTCTTTTTCAGGTATTTTTGTGCTGATTGGAAAAGGATGTGCATAATTATTGCACGCCGACCGGGAGTTGGATGGAGAACCTAACTTTCTTAGGGCTGACCTGTCTCATACCTTGTTTTCTCTTCATCATACGTGATCAGAATATAAATGACAACTTTTGGTGTGAAGTTATAAATAAAAGCTGGAAAATAACCTTGATGGAGGGTTTCACCCGAAAACTGATATCATGGCGGTAAAAACACAGGAACATAACCAAAGCTGGTCACTAGGAAACTCAAGTCGTTCTTGGCAGAAAATAAACCACTACTACAAATACAAATCATTTAGAAACTTGTAAATTAGTAGCAAGATATTGACCACTCTATATAGCAATAATTTTATGCGGAACCTGTCACAAAATTGGCAGGTTATAAACTACGGAGAGATTATTGTATGTCGTTGCAAGACAGGTTGTCTGTAATCAAGTAATTACTTTTTGCTAATTATGATGTGTAACCTTGATTTCGTTTTCACCTCTATATATGCCTCTCTATGTTCCGATGGGCACAGACTGCATTCTGCCAGCAAAATCACAAACTGTCCCAACAGCCGTGGTGCCTATCTAGTTCTTACATGGAGAAACACACCAAGCACGCGATTGCAATACTGCTGCTTTCCATACTTCTTCTTGGATGCTTTGCAAATCAAGCCCGATGTAAGTGAAAACAGTCAAAATATTTCCTGTGTTACAGTTTTTTTAATTAACAATATTGTCACACTATTTGCAGTGTTCTGCTCTTGTCTTGTTACTGAATCGTTCTACTTTGACATCTTTACAGTATATATATCAATGTGTCTTACTTTTGCCACAGATAATCCAGGTGGGGACCAAATCTTTTATGATCCAAAAAAATATAGTCTTGAAAAGGATGATCCAAAAGAATGCTTTACTGTAAGTTGCAGACCAGATTTTTGGAATACGTGTTGGAGCTGTAGCTCTAGTGGACAATGGTATCGTACAGAGGCTGAATGCAAGCAAGATCCCAGCTGCAAAGGCTAATTAATAACATTAGTCGATAACCGAGGTGTTCGGTTGGAGGATGCAGTTGCAGTTGCAGTTTGAATAGTGAGAGAGAATACTGTAACGGAGGATTCGCGCACTGTAGCAATTCAGTTGACTGTAGCAGCAGGAGCAGCAGCAGCCGGCTGGAAACCAGCCGGCCGAACACGCCCAACATGTGATAGATGATGAGCAAAGATATAAAAAGAAATAAAGTGAATGAACAATGTTGTGCTATAAATATTTTGAGCTCTTCTATTATGTGGCGACGAACCTACAAATCTTTAAAGGAGTTTTACTGTCCAAAATAATAGTCATTAGTTTTTCTAAACTAATGGTCATTATTTGGGACAGTAAAACTCCTAAATCTTTAATCCAAAGGGCCACGCTGCCCATGCATGCTTGTCATCGCACAACCTACCAGTTTGAAAACATCCAGTAAATTGTTCTCTCTTTTTTTTTTTTTTGCGAGGATCCAGTAAATTGTTCTGATCCCACTCTGATCTTTTTCTTGTTACCAAAAGCGATCTCCCAGCGTCCCGTATGCCGATTGTGCAATTCATGTGCAGAGAGTAATTCAAAGATCTTTTTTGTCAGAATTACGTTGACAGGGCAGCTGCGACCAGAGAAATTCAAAGGTTTTTTTTTTGTCAAATTTAGGGCGCGTTCGCACGTCGCCTGTCTACATGGAGCACCATCGAATGGAGCCAAGAGGCAGGAGGATCAATGGACGGACCTGGACCTGGTCGGCGGGGGTGATGGTTTGTCGGCCAGAGAAAGCTTTCTCAGGGGTGGAATATCGACGGATGAAGCTGAAGCCGTGTGCCGGATGGCAGCTGCTATCTGCGCTGTGTCAGGATGAGCAATCACGATGCCATGGCACCGCCCTCTCTTGTTACCACGAGATCGACTATACATGCTGGCGCCGGCAACCCCTGCCTTTTATCTTTTTTTCTTCATCATCACGTTCTGTGCTAGAGTTCTTGTCCGTTACGCCGGCCATTTGTTCGTCTTGGGAAAGATTCACGTAACAGTCCAAAAACTTACATTTTGACTTCCGTCCAACTGATTTTTGTTCTTTCACCCTATTTGAGCATACAGGTATATGCATATACTCTTCTTTTATCGCAAAGTGGTTCGAGTTATATCTGGACCCGGAGGAGTGGTTGTGATGCCTAAATTACATTCAGAACTCACATGGGTGGTCGATTCTATCGTAGACTTCTGCGTCTACATTCATTCCCTTTCCTTTTATATAACATCCCAATGCTTCTTCACCTTCACTGATCAAATCGAACTACAAGATCAAAGCAGCTAGTGTTAGTGTAGTAGCACTATAGAGTGTATGAGCAAGTTGGCCGGGGACATTGCTACCCGCACAGTAGGATAAGTGCGGCATTGGAGATGGAGGCATCGGGAGCGCAGTTGACACTTTGTTGATGGGAGTTCGTTGATAACGTATTGTCTGTGCAGAAACACAGTGGCGCACCGACCAGCCATCGATCTGCTGTGGAACGTACTTATTTTGATCGCTCCATACATCTAGGGATGAAAGCAAAAACGGCATTTATCGGATAACCGAGGCTCGTTTTCAACTTCTTCCGACCGTAGTAGTTGGAAATGAAATACCGAAAAAATAAAAACAAAAGTGGAAGTATTTGGTGAAAACAAAAATGAAAATGATTTTAGACTTTACCGATCGTTTCCGATAATTTCCGTTTTAGACTAGAAATTACCGCAAATTACCGTAAATATTTTACCGTTTTATGTTAGTCTAGCCAACTAAATATATATTATATTTTAAATAGGCAATAAATGATTATGTCGCTACTTATATTTTTAATATTTTAATTTGAACATCTTTTTTCAAATGTCTCGAGTCTTTTATGATACATTTATAGCTAGTTCAGGTACCAATAATAAATTCACAGTTGATATTTTTATACATGATATGGTACAACTAATACATGACTGTGATTTGTATTACCGATAATTAATCTTGATTCCGATTGATACCGCATATTTCTGTCGTGATAATTCCATTTTCGCTATTCTCGTAATACCGACGCCTTGTTTCCGCCAATACCGCTACCGGTTTCGCTACCGAGAAAAAATATGAAACTGAAAACGATATAGCCTTCTTCCGACCGTTTCCCGACCGCTTTCATCCCTACATACATCGTAGAAGGTTGACCGAACCCTAAATTAAGCGGCTGTTTGTGGCTCTCTGGTGTCCAGGTATCACAATGACCAAACAGATAATCCCACCGTGTCTGTGTGCCCACGGTGGGAAATTTTGCATTATTGCATTGCCACTGCCTTTATCCCTCAATTGGCCAGAGCCACTAAGTTTTTTTTTCCTTTGGTCCACAACCACTGGAACGGCCGCATGAACCAGCTGTCTGCCACTGGAATGAGCATCTGTTAACTGCCGTTCACTTTAGGGAATAAAAACATAGCATATTTTCAATTAACCAGAGGGCCAAAGAAACATAACAGTGTCCTTTTTTTTTTTTTGAGATCACATAACAGTGTCCTTGTGCTCCCATTGCAGAGCAGTTTCTCACCTGGCCTCAACCTTGCTTCAAACGATCCAAATGCTAAGGGCATGTTTGGATTGTTGCCATATATTGCCACACTTTGCCAAAAATGTGGTGAACAAAAATTGCTCACCATATTTTTAGCAAAGTTTGGCAAGAATATGAGTTAATGACAAGTGGGGTATCAGTGTGGTAAGCCACACTTGTGGTAGAGAACAAAACAGTCACCTAAGATATTGTGACACGACTAACCTTCGGCTTGGCAAAGTTCGGCAATGAACCAAACAAGCCCTAAATCATGGCGGCGGCGCGGGGCAAGCTGGCTGCACCATGCATGGGGTTATCTGACCCACGGTCACAGGAAGGGTACCATGGTGAAACATGTACAAGCTCTTCATTCATGCCAAGGAGGCCCAGATAGGCGAAAGGATATAAAAGCCAAATGGATGACAAAAAAGAAAACAAAAAGGCTATTCTCCTATCAAGTGTCCAAACTTCTAACTTGAAATGTTCAGCATCAAATTCAGGAAGGTACAAATTTTGAAAAAATGACACCAACTTTCTATCTTATCTTAAAAGGTCCAATTGTGGATTCATCACACGAAGGGAGAAAACAGTTGCTGGACCTTTTCACGGGTGACATCAAAGTCTGCCTAGCTGGCTACACTGCCTGCCAGATATATATAGTGCACGCCTCTACAAGCTCATATTCTTTATGTGGCAGGGTTGCGCATATGAGCTCTAGTATTAGGCACACCGTGGGCACACAGTGGGATGAGACAACCTCCACACCATTACAAGAGTTGTTGCCAAGTAGCTTTTCCATAGCCCCTTCAGTGGTTATGGAAAAGCTCTGGGAGAAGCAAGCATAAGTTCTTCTTTTGCCTTCTCTTGCTGGAGCGATTAAACACCAGAGATCTGCTGCAGAGAAAAAACTTTCATGTGCCTTCATATAATTGTGTTCTCTGCCAAGGCGCACAACTGGAAACTCTCAACCCATCTTTTCTTTGAATGCCCTTTTTCAATTGCATGTTGGAATGCCACCGGATTCATATGGAATATGAACTTGGACATACCGGAGAGGATTGATTTGGTCAAACACCACACAAATTTGACTTTCTTCAAGGAAGGGATTATGGCTATCTTTTGGATTATATGGACACATAGGAACAGTATTATCTTTGATAATCAAACAGTATCCATGGCAAGATGGCGAAAGGAACTGAAGGAAGAATTGGCCTTAACTTCGTTTAAAGTTAAGGATAGTATTAAGAGGGATTTTGAGGAGTGGATAGATAATCGCCATCTGTAACTTTCTTTTTCCAGATTTGGAGCCTTACGACTATTTTTTTGCTCCTGTACACTCCTGTACATATTAATAGAAAAGAAAATCAGTAGGGGCCTCCCCTCCTGTTTCGTTCAAAAAAAAATAGATGGCTCTATAACAAAAAGTTTATGGTTCTGAACATTTTAAGTTCTGCTATCCTCTGGTCGATCTGGAAGTTGAGAAATGATTTATATTTTCAGAACAGGATATGGGAGGGAGGGTGTTTGGCAAATATGGCAGAAGGCCATCCCTATGCTCAAAAGCTGGAAGCTCCTCTATCCGGTCAAACATCTTCAAGATTTGGACTCCATGTGATCCTGCAGCGCGCGAGCCTTGCTCTGAAGAAACGGATTCTGGTTTCGTTTCTCGGGAGCCTGGCCGAGTCCACCTTTTGCACCGCGTGAGTGAGGCTCAGCCTGCTGATACAGCCAACCAATCAAAGAAGCTTGCATGCAGAGAGCCTGGCTAGCACGAGTACTATCAACCAATCAAGCTGTACCTGCACATGGAGGGCCTGGCCGGGGCTGAGACACCCAACCAATCACCCCCAATGTGGCTGAAGCCTTGCTGCCCCATGCTGGAAGACGCTGGCAAAAACAAGCTGGGCGTGGAGGGGGGTCACCGGCTGAAGAACAACAACATCAGCGAGGTCAGGGAGGATGAGAAGATCTGGCTGTGGTAAGCTGAATGAAGCGGGTGGTAATAGCTAGTTTGCTGTAGTTTTTTCCTGGTACTTTGTGTGGTCAGATGTAATGAGTGCTTTTTGAGCCGAGAGGCGGCAGAGTTCGTAGTGGTGTGCGCGGAGAATAGTTTTGAACTAAAGCTGTAAACTCTTGCCTGCCATATTGCAATGCAATTCGGCGGGGGTCCCTGTTGGGGCCGTAGAACTCTAAAAAAAAATACAGAGCCCTCCTTATAGATTTTTTAGATCATGCTTAAACCAAAATTCAGCTCCAAATAATATCATATTTCATCTTGCGTAGGTTAAGATCACTTCTTGCACGTCAAACTTTGTTTGTTCATGTCACGCCTTCTCCAGCTCATGTGTGTCTTCGTAAAGAGATGCATAAAAATGTCCTGCATTTTATATGAAAACTTAATTTCAATCTTGCCTGGGAGCAAGCAATCGCTCAACAGAATGCAGGTCGTAGCACGCATGTATGCAGAGCTCATCGGCGAGCTCCATGTCGCCGGTTATCCCAGGTCACTGGCGTTGACGCCGCTGGCCTGCGACGGGTGACGGAACACTTGCATGGCCGGGCGTGAAGCTCTGCTCAATTCCATTGCAGAACAAGCTCGCGTCCGATCTCAAGAGCCAATGAGCCATGATTGATGAGGGAGCAAACTCGTACGATTGGGCCGGAGCAATTGATGGCTTTGGTGCCGAAAGGACAAGCAGGTATCCAGCAGCAGTGCACTGGATGGAAGAGACCATAGAGAGGGGTCGTCTCGTCTTCATCGTCCTGTACGCTGACCACACGGAAAGCCGCTGTTGCAAATGGTCACCACACCGCTGTTGCACCATTTTGGTAGGCTACGAATCCCCACGCGCAATAATAAGCACTTCCATCCACACCACTCCCACACCGCAAGCAACAAGCAAGGCACAGGAGATAGCAAGAGTAGCCTGCTTCGTCTCCCTCCCGAACTCGCGGCCATGGATCTGGTGACGGGGGCGATGGGGAACCTCGTCCCCAAGCTGCTGCAGCTGCTCGAGGACGAGTACAAGCTGCAGAGGGGCGTCAGGGCGCAAGTCAGGTCTCTCGCGGACGAGTTGACGAGCATGCACGTCGCCCTCGGCAAGGTGGCGCAGGTGCCGCGCGACCGGCTCGACCCGCAGGTCAAGCTCTGGGCCAGCCAGGTCCGGGAGGCGTCCTACGACATGGAGGACATCCTCGACACCTTCTTCGTGCGCGTCGACGGCGGTCGTCAGCCGGCTCACGAGGACAAGGGCAGGGTCGAACGCCTCCTGGAGAAGATGGGCAAGCTCTTCAGCTTGAGCAAGCTCAAGGCTCGTCGCGACATCGCCGGCGCCGTCGAGGACATCAAGAAGCAGGTCGATGAAATAGCCAAGATGCGGGACAGGTACGTACATGGTTGAACATCTTGTTGATTTCTTTTTCTTGATCTTGGTGATTTCTTTTTCTTTTTTTCTTTGCGAGGAAGATCTTGTTGATTTCTTAACTGTTATTATGCATCAAGCAAGTTATGATTTGTTCTGCTACATAGTTTTGGTTAGTAGGTTTATTTGATCTCACAGATACTCTGTTTTTGTTCTTCAGAACTAGTATCGTCCCTTTTGCCTTTCCATGTAAGCTGGGAACCTGACCAAAAATTCATTTTCATATAAACAACAGATACAAAGTCGATGATTGTGTGGCCAATTTTACCGCTGCAACAATTATTGATCCTCGCGTATTGAGTCTCCACACAAAAGTTGGGGGTGTTCCACTAGCTATAAGTCAACTGATATAAGTGAGTGGCAGGAGGTGTGCAATTCAATTGGTTCTGGACTCAACAGCAGGCATGATATGTACAAAAATATGATGAAGATCTTGTCGCTTAGCTACTATGATTTACCTCCTCATCTGAAGACTTGTTTCATGTACCTAAGTATGTGTCCTGAAGATCATGAGATTCAGAGGGATCGACTGATATGGAGGTGGATATCTGAAGGTTTCATCCAAACCCAGAATGCTAGTGATGACCTATTTGAGCTGGGGAAGAGTTACTTCAATGATCTTATAAATAGAAGCCTAGTCCAGCCGGTAGGCAGCATTGATTCATTCCATGGGATTTATGCATGCCGGGTCCATGATATGATTCTTGATCTCATTTGTTCCTTGTTAAAAGAAGACAATTTTGTTACTACATCAGCTGAAAACGATTGATGTGCCTAGAAGGTGTTAGCTGTCATCCAAGGCAAGGCAATCTGTTAAGGAATCTTGCGTCCCTACAAGTGCTGCATGAATTGCATGTGGACAGCGAGTCTGCTGGCGCTGTGGAAGAGCTAGGCCATCTAACCCGGCTAACGGTGCTAGACATTCAAATCAAGTTGGAGATGAACCAGAGCATTTGTGATGCCTTTATTAATTCACTGGGTAATCTCCCAAGACTCCAAAGCCAGTTTATTATGCTTGATCAGAGTATGCTGAACAACCTCATCAGGTGGGAACGTTGGGCGCCTCCCTCACACCTTTGCAGTCTTGACTTACGTGGTGACTTTTCGCTGCGCACAGTGCCGAAATGGATTAGTCCTTCATCACTTCCCCACCTCAGTTACCTGCAGTTGAAGGAGGTCAATACTGTACTACCCGAGGATATCCAAGTGCTTGGGACGCTGCCCAACCTCTTGTATCTCTGTCTGGAGGCAGACCGTGAGGGTTTATTAGAGCGCCCGGTTCAAAAGTTCGCGGTCAGCGCCGATGCGTTCCCACGTGCGATACATTGCTATTTCTATAATGTTGCAGCTGTGCCATCTATGTTCACGCGAGGGGCCATGCCCAGGGCTGAACGTGTTCCGTTCTGCATTCGGGCGACGGATTTCTTCTCCGACGACGGTGGACTTAGCTTTGATGACTTGGCCATGGATCACCTCCCGTCACTTCGGGATATTGGGGTTGATGTTCATTGGGCGACTGGCGTCAGGGAAGAGGAAGTGGGGAAATTGAAAGAGGCGCTGAAGCATGCGGCGGATGTCCACCCTAACCTTCCATACCTGGATGTATACGACCTAGGCAGAGGTATTCTACGTACGCCCGTCCATCCATTAATTCACTTACTGGCTTAAATCTACTACGTCTAGCTAGCTTTGCCATTGCATGTTTGCACACGCGCGCGCGTAAATGCAAAAATACTTCGTTGTATTTATATAGCCATTCTAGCTTACGCATTGTCGTGTATTACTTGCAGGTCTGCAGTCCGCCAAGACAAAGAGGCTGTTGGCCAAGCGGCCTGGCGCAAGGACCTGATCAAGAGCGACCAAAGTCACGGCAGCGGCTGATGCTCCTCCGGCAGTTCGCGGCAGTTGGCGGCGCACGCGCGCGTCTGAGTATTAGAGTATGTACTATTATGTATGATGGCGACGCCAGGCCAGGAACCTCACCTTCGTCGCCAAAGTCACGGGCATTGCTTGTGTTGTGTTAGCCGACGCAGAGCGTGTTTGGTTCGTAAGGAACTATATATATTTTGCAATATGTTTGATTTGGAGATGAACAAGAACTCTTTTTTTCGACGGAACTGATGAACAAGAACTTTGGATGGTGGTAACTCTAGCTACCGCCTTCTAGACGCCGCGTGTAAAAGACAACCACTTTGTGTACGTCCAAGCATTGTTCATGATGTCAACCAGAATCGAGATAGGAAACGGAGCTTCTACGCTATTCTGGACGGATAGATGGCTAGACGGCCAATCACTGGAGTTCACAGCTCCGGATCTGCATCGACTGGTTACTGCAAGAACAGCTAAGGCTCTGAACCGTGCGCGAGGCAATGGTCGGTCGTGCCTGGATACGGGATATCACCGGAGGCGTTACGGTTCCAGCACTGGTACAGTACATCAAGTTGTGGATACGACTACAAAACTTCCAGCTTAACCATGACGCGGAAGATCGTGTACTATGGCGATGGAGGCCGGACGGCACGTTCACCTCCAAGTCAGCCTATGAGGTCACCTTCCAAGGAGCGGTGGAATTCCCGGGTGCACAAAGCGTCTGGAACACATGGTGTCCGCCGAAAGTGAAGTTTTTTGCCTGGCTTGCGCTGCAAGATAGAATCTGGACGTCGAACGACAGCGCCGGCACAACTTACAGGATGACGGCACCTGCTGCCTATGTGACCAGGAGCCGGAGACAACCGACCACCTGCTACTACAATGCAGCTTCTCCAAACAAGTGTGGTGGCACATCATTTCATCCTTCAACCTGAGATGCACCTTTACTGACGGTGAAGGATGGCTTGATTGGTGGCAGAAGTGCAGGCCCGGACTACCCGAGAAGCTAGCTAAAGGCGTCGACACCTTGATCATGCTGGTGGCATGGTGTATCTGGAAGGAAAGGAACAGCCGTGTCTTCAACGATAAGGCTGCAATGGTGCATCAAGTGATCCAAGTCATCCAGAGCGAGATCGACTTGTGGGTCGCAGCAGGGGCGAAGAATCTTGCCCGGTTGCAAGCTAGAGCACGTAGCGCATAAGGCAGTCCTAGAACAACTCCTTGCGATCGGTTGTCAATTCGTTTCTTATATGCGCAAAACTCATATTGTAACTAGTAGTTTGTATCTCAAATTCTTCTTCTTAATAGAATGACGCGCAGTTCTCCTGTGTGTTCTTGAAAAAGGAAAAAAAATTACGTACAATCTTGCTATCTATCATGATGCGGCTGCGCGAGATCTTACACCAGGTTAGCCTGGAGCCCTGGGACCTTGACCTTAATTGACGACCGATTCCCTGAGATATATTGTGGACTGACCATCTTGCAACTACCGGCCGTCAACGCTGGCACTGGCAGTGGCATCGCGCAGGTCGCAGCCGGACAGAAGTACGATGACGCAGCTGCCGGCTGGACACAAGAAAAGAAGACGCAGCAGTTGGGCATGACTAGCGTGTCTTCCCACCCTTCTTTGCTTGCATAGCTGCAATCAGCTTGTAGGCATCGTCCACAAGTATCGATATCTCAAGTCCGATCAAGATGCGATTCAAGTACTAACAGTGGCAGCACAATCGTTTCTGTGCCGAGGATCAACTCAAAACCTGCCAACTGATGTAAAATCATTGTTCATTTGTATAATCGGCTTTCAAAACCAGAAGGCAAACACTTTTCTCATCAGTTAGCACAACTAACGATGCTAATCAGCAAAGCTGTGCTTATGTGGGTCATAGCTAGCATTGCGACGTTGTCCACTTGTCCGGCCGGATGCACCCGACGCCATGCTTTCAAAGAGGCCCATCGATCTGTGCATTTCGTCGAACAACCGTTGTGCCTGGGGCAACCGGCAAGCCATCGCAGCGCCTACGGAATTTGTTAAGTGCATTGCAGAACTGCATGTTGGTGCACAAGCGCGAGAGCTTGCGGCAGAGGTTGAACCGTGCGAGTACCAGAGAGATGGATTCGACAATGCTGGCGAGCCCTTTGTTCACCTGGAAGCCAAGCGCTGAAGTGCAGGAGCCGAGCTGGGAGGGTGCCGATCCTCTGCTGTAGAGAGAAAAACTCAGAGAGCTGTAGCAAACTGCTACAGTAATTTGTGAGGAGGCCCAAACGAAAAAGAGGCCCAAGCAAGACAACAGAAGCTAACAGGCCGGCAGGCCCAAGCAAACCAATAGAAGACCCGATCAGTTTGTTTTTTTTGTCTAGTCATCATCCATCGATTCTTGATCGCTCCAGCCGTCTAGTGCATGTTCATCTTTCCTGCCGCTCGGATTCTCCCATTCTCCTCTCCGTGTATAAGGCCTCTCTGATTTTTTTTTTCCCTTTTCGTCCCAAAATCTTTGATTTAATCTTCGAAAAAAAATTCCACCTTCGACCGCAGTTGCCGGCTTGCCGCAAAGGTCCAGCTCTGTTGATTGTTGCGTGTTTGGTGTCTTGGTGATTTGGGACTAAGAGATCACGGTCCAGTTCAAGGACTGAGGTGCATCCGTTCCTGTTAATTTGTTATTTGCGTATTTTTTCTCAATAGTTAATAACTAATTAATCTATGTTTTTCCTTTCCAATTAACAAATTTCAGGATGAGAGGAATAATGCTCATGAAACGTTTGTTTCATGCGAAGAAAAGAAAACAAGATGATCAGTTTATTGAGTTGGAAAAGGGATCCATACGTAAGTTCCTTTCGAGTATGCTTCTTTCAATGATAGGAGATTCCGATAATGAACAAGAAGGCGAACAACCAATGCTAGGGAATGCTAGTGTGCATACATTTCGGTGTTTGTTTATTTTACCATTATACATGCTGTGTGAATGAAGTACGCACGTGCGCGCGTAATCTTAAGAGCCTCAACGCCTTGTTCGCTCCAGGCTTTCGAAAATACTCCTTTCAGTGTCAAAAAACTTGTCGTTTTGAAGTTGTCCTAAGTCAAACTTTTTAAATTTTGACTTGAAATATCTTTTTATGCATTAAGTTTAGAAATGTGAAAATGATACGAGTAGATTCGTATTGAAATATGATTTCATAAAAGTACACTTTAGCCATATTTTATAAAAATTTATTCCAAAAAGTATTAGTGAAAGTTGTGTTTTGAAGACCGTGTCAATGTCCTAAACGACAAGTTTTTTGACACTGGAGGGAGTATAGAGCTGGCCCTGATGACCACTTATATCAAACAAATGACCCTAATTAAGGCTTCATCGCCAAAAAAAAAAAAGACCCTAAGGCTAATTTCATTGTGAGGATGTTCAAATAATCAAATCGTATGAGTCCTGATGACACGTGTACTTTCTATGAGGCAAAAATAATTATAAAAACTGGTTCATGCACTCTACTCTCTCTTTTGTTTTCGGGAAAGGAATGATTATATCTATTAAATTGAAAGCACGGTACATCCTCAAATTACATAATATACCCTGGAAAAAAATAAAAATACAATCAAATTCTCCAAGGTCTTGTTCATCTTCTTCTTCCTCTGTGAATGCATTTGTTGTAACACGAACGATGGTGGATGTTGAGGCCTTTTCAATGTTTGAAGTCTCTCGTTGGTGGAGAAGAAGAACCAATTTGTGGTCCATGCACTCTACTAAAGGGAGTGAAAAGAGTAACAATATATATATTTTTTGGAGTAATTCCAATCAAAACGGTGACTTTTATGGTGTGCCACATATAAAATTTGAGACGATGCGAAAAACATGATGCGCGTGTACAAAGTGACCGAAACGGCAGACAGGCCAGGCTCGAGCGAGCCCAGATAGGCATAGGCCAGGCTCGAGCAGTCCAGCCCAGATAGACGTGATTGGCCCTCCCTTGGGCTTCAAGATAAGAACAGGAGAGAAGGAAATCCCCGAAGCCGTAGACGCAGAAAAAGGAAATCCCCCCTCGCCAGGAAGCAACGAAACCCTAGCCCGGCCGTCTCCTACCCCGCGCCATCTTCCTCCGGATCGGACCGATCGGTGCCATGGCGATGAGCTACCTGGCCAGGAAGGTCGGCGTCCCCAGTCTTCGGCGGGCTTCGGGGCCCCGTGTGTCGCCAGCGGCGGGATCTCGACCTCTCCCCTCCAGCGCCTCTCAGGTAAGCTCCCCTTCGTTTGCTCTGTGTCGATCGATCGGTTGATTAGTACTTGCCTTCGGATTTTTAGCCTCGTTGTTTGTTGTACTGGGTCAATTGGCCCCGTTGCAGATCTGCCCTTTTCCGTTTGAGCGGTGCCTTGTTCATCTGAAATTACATGTCAATTTGACACTGATCATTTACCGACATGTCTGCAAAATGTTAAAATTGACCACAGCAAGAGCCTTACACGGTAGTCGGACGATTGCATTCGCATCCAGTCCTGAATGAGTAAACTCACCGAACAAGATAAGCGAATAGTTTTGGGGTAAGGATCATGATAAATAATGGCAATACAGAGCTATTAGACTTGCTTCGCAGGAGCTTTTCCTCCAGACGGTAACACTGATATGCATGCCACTAATATCCTTTTGCGGTCTGGGAGTTGTTATGTCTTCAGTGCAGCAAAACTAATATGGCCTTACTCGGCAAGCATTTGATGTCTATATGAGATTTTATTATGTTGCCATTAGTTTGTCCTGACATGGTTGAGGGGTGAGTATTTACTTGCACTTGGATAAATAGTTTAGCTGCCTACACACTTTGCTGCATAAAATTTTCGTCAAGTCAAACAAGAGACTTGCTTTGGTTGTTTCTACCTAAAAGTATTTGTGTGCATATTGCAATATTGCAAAGAATTTCAGGGATATAACTTTGACAATGAGTTCAGAGCTGAATACATTGGATGTAATAGATTGGAGTTATGTTGATAAACTATATTAGCATATTGCAGCTATGTTCTCGTCTGAGTCCATAGTGTCTAAAACCCAACTTGAACTAAGTGAATTATTAAGAAGCTACATGTTGATGTGAGGATTTGGATTTTAACGAAGAGGATCACTTACACGATCTTCAGCTACTGTCCTTGAATGTCTAGTTTTTACTTGTACACTGTGATCTCAGCATTTCCTTCTCAGGGTGTACACGGCTACGGAACTGGTGTTGGTGCAGGGAAGAAGATAGATCCAGACATAGCTAGACTTAAGGCTGAATTTGCAACTGAGAGGTAAGCCACACAGTTACACGATTTGAATTGAACGAATTGGTCCTTGAAACATTAATCTTTGCTGTACCTTTCGATAGGGAGGCTCTAAAGAAGTCAATAAGAGATGAGAAGATTGACAGGCTTGTTACAGTGGGGTCTGGTGCTGCTGGTTTGGGCGTCGGTCTTATCATGGTTGCATATATGCGTTATGAGCAAAGGAAGCGAATCAGGCAGTATAAATTAAGTAGTTAAGCATCCTGAAGTTTGCTGGTCATGCTGTCGGAGATTGGTAATGCAAGTGAACTTATTTATGTCGTGTGAGACAAGTAGTGCCCTATGTTTATGGCACTGTATGTCGTGTGTACTTTGTTGTTTTGTGCGGTATTGTTCTGCGATCTTCATTTTGGAGTCACACTTATGTGGAACATTCATCTCCAACTATGAAGCTAGCTTTAATGTGGAACTATGGAGTGAGCTCTGCCCGTCATTGCTGGTTTATTGTATCGCGCTATTGTTGCTAACACTACTGTAAACGCATTAAGCATTTGGATGTCACGTCAGGACCACCATTGTTGCCTGAGCTGATGAGATCGAGTCTTAAGTTTTTAAGGAATTTAAATGTAAAAAGTAGGAATTGACATGGTAGTACTCTGGTTTATACACAAGAAGATGGCACGCCCCGCGTGTTGCTGTATATAGCTATTGTGCTGCTACTCATCGTCTTTGTGGCCACTCGCGTTTGGCACGGGCACAGCTCGTCATCCTGCCGCTCGAGCTTCACGTCGCCGGCCGTCAGAAAGATTGAGCGATCCATGATCTTTTTCCCTGGGATCGATACTTCGCTGTCAGAATCTTTATCTATATCGAAATAATATTTCATTTTGTCATGAGCTACGGTAAAACCACTCGGTGGGTAATGTTGTGCTAACTGTTCATCCTAAAAAGGTAAAAACCATATGGTTCACTATTTTCGTACAAATTCTACCCATCTAAATGCACACTTCCGTCCAACGGCAGCGGGCAAGAGATAGACACGATGCGTTGGCGGTGGATTGATAGACACCATAAGTAGTTTGATTCGTAAAGCACAACGAACAACAAACTTCTCGTCCGGGCAGACTGTCCTCTAGCTCCAGTTGGCCATGCAAGAGGGTCCCACTACGTAATCTTACGTTACAAACCACATCAACTAACGAGCACGGACACGGCACGAGCGGTTTGACAATCTTTAGCAAACTGCACGTCAGTACGACGATACTCATCATTTCATCAAACGCTCTATATGTTTTGCTATCTTCTCCCAATTTGCTATGCTTGACAAGACCGCATCATCCGCATGTAGAAGAACCCTATCTATAGAGCACTAAAGCTTGTAAATTAGGGAAAGGCATGCACTAAATGCTACAGTTAACAGAGGATACATGGAATGAATAGTACCAGGAAATCATATGGGTTGATGCTTGTTACTTTTTTTTTTAGACAAAAGGCCTCACCCCGCTTTTATTGAAAGCGCACATATGAGTCTTACACACTGCATGAAACCAGCATTCAAGCAAAAACAAAACGAAAACAACAGAGGTCTGAACAAAACAAAAGAAACAGACTACTAATAAGCTTCTGCTCCAAGCACGTTACATCACACCAATGTCGGATACCACTGCCAGGGTCGGTGTGAATCCCTTCACAGCATGGCCAATCTTCTCCAGAATGTACTCCATCATCAGCTTGTCTTCTCGTTTGAGCAGGATCTTCCATTTCTGGAGAAAAGACTTACCCAGAAAGATCGCCTCCATTAGTTTGCCCGGGAACCTCCCCTGCATAGTGATCTTGTTTCTGATTGTCCATAGCGCCCATGCCATTCCTGCAAATAAGAAAAGACTCATCTGGAAATTGACTCCAAAGGATTTGCCTAACCAATTTGCAGTAAGATCAGAGATACTTTTTGGTTGGTCCTTCCAACCAAAGCAATCTCTAGCAAAGGACCAAACAAAAATAGCAATTGGACAGGTAAAGAGCAAGTGATTAGCATCTTCAATCGCCCCACAGAGAGAGCAATTCTCCTTTCCTCTCCACTTTCTTCTTTTTAGTTGTTGTTTCATTTAGATCCTGTTTTGGTAAGCCATCCAAATAAAGATCCTAATCTTTAGTGGAATTTTGCATTTCCAAATTTTCTTTGCCAGCTTGTTTGAAACACCAGGATTGTTCAAAAATTTATATAAGGAGTTTGTGGTGAACTGTTTTGACGTCGAGAGAGCCCAGTAAATTTCATCTTTGCTGTTTGTGATTGCTCTAAAGATAATGCCTGCCATTGGATGGACTCTTCTTCTCGAAACATTCTTCTGAATTCTAGGGTCCAGCCTCTTGCCGCCAAAGTGCTTACTCTTGCATTCGGCTCTTGAGTGATCCTGAATAATGCAGGGAATTGCAGCCTCAGAGGCGAAGTGCCCAACCATACATCGTGCCAAAAGCTAGTCAGCTCACCATTCCTAACTTTGTGCACAGCCCCCCATTTAAATAGATGACTTACATTTTGAAGCCCCTGCCAAATTGAGAAACTTTTCTACTGTTTGGCTGATAGAAGTCACCATTGTTCATGTATTTGGCTTTTAGTAATCTGCACCACAGATCCTCATCACAATGGTATATTTTCCAAATCCATTTGGTTAATAAGCATTCATTGAGAATCTTGGTGTTCAGTATACCCAAGCCCCCATGCTTTTTTGGTTGTGTCAAAATGGGCCAGCTGATCATGTGATATTTGAATTTCTTATCAGCCCCTCGCCAGTAGAAACTTGCTCTGATTGAATTTATCTCCTGATGTGTCCCCGGGGCCAACAGGTAGAACCCCATCACATAAATTGGTAGACTTGATAGGCTGGTATTAGTAAGAGTTAATCTCGCCCCTGATGACATAAGCTTCCCCTTCCTATTTCTCACTTTTTCAGAAACACACACACCGGAGATTCTTGGCACCAAGTTTGTGATCATCAATTGGTATCCCCAAATATTTAAGTGGAAGTTTGCCCAAGGTGCAATTCATCATATTGGCAATCCTGTGCTTCTCTTCTTCTCCCGTCCCAAAAATATATGCTTCACTTTTGTGGTAATTGATCTTGAGACCAGATAGCCATTCAAAACAGTAAAGGATGAATTTAAGGTTTAGGATTGATATATCATCCCCTTCACAAATGATCACCGTATCATCCGCATATTGGATATAGATGCTTGTTACTTTTGCCTATGTCTTTTCCTCAGGATTGGGCAACGGGAGCAGAAGAAGCTGAGGTGAGTTCCATTGATTGCGGCCGTGGGTCATCACCCAAGCTGCATAGAGGAAAAACAGTTTGATGTGAAAAAAAAATCAGTCAAATATAATTGGCAGCGGAAACTATTGTTATTGGCAGACGAACATACCTGCTGAGGAAAGCATCCACTTCATGAACATTGGGATTTATGTAACATCTACAAGCAGTGTTACTGCTCATATAAATTTGATCGGTGATTGAACAACACATTGCAGCACTACACCATAGTAAGAGGTAAAATCGTCTCACACATTTGTAACAAGACATGAGCATAAAAGGCAGAAGAACCTTTGAAGCTTTGGAGAAGAAGCCCAACAAAAATAGCCACAACAGGTCTCTCTTGGCTCAAAGCACAAATGTCATCTAAATCAAATTCTGCAGCTTTTTCACCCCAAATGAGCATCTTGGATTCATAGTTGCTGAGCAAGAGGAAAGAACATAAAAAAAATGGATTTCAGTCGAATGCACAAGAATATGCAACAGGAGTCTAAGTATTAGACATAAAATAAATATTGAGAATTCAACTTTATGCCCATAATATCTAGATAAACAACATAGAGATATAAATGGCACGCAATTTTTAGTAATCAAATAATAAGAAGGTAGGATCTAAAATTCAGATGTAAAGATGAAGCTCACCAATGAAAGATCTTGTTTCACCAACAAGGGAAGGCATGCCAGAGAATTTTGTCAGTTTGTATACATATATGGGAAAATGAACTGGTGCACTCTTCTATCAGAGAGTGATATGTTATGTTTATCATAAACTCTCCATCCACAGATCTGTGAGGCTTAGATGTGATGACTCTGAATCTTTTTAAGGTACTGTAGACCTTGCCCTCTTAAAGAAGTGGCCTTTTGGTTTCGACATCAGAATATTCAATTTCAGCATACGAAGCAGACCCCTAAGAAAAGGGAAGATGTGCAAAAAAAAAACATTGTTATATGACAGAACTGGCATGTAACAGCAATAACAAATACAATGGAGCCACCTCTATAACCCAAAAAGGGAAAGAGAGACAGCCCTGTAACATAGAGAGGAACACACGAACCAACAGGCTGAGCAAAGGTATTTACCTGAGTCAAACTGGCACCATATCAACATGTCTATTTGTCCACCATATTTACCCCCACGACAGTCCCACATGCGAGAGCTATGGTTGAGCCCAGCCTGAAATGTGGAGTGACCTCTTTTAGGGGAGGGACGCCATCTCCCTTTGAAAGGGATAGAGAGTACGTTGGCAGAAATAAAATCAACAAGGGCGCAACCAAAAAAACAGATAAGAGAGTATCAAACTTGAAATGAGACACCAACCATAAATATGAGGACCAGCAACAATCCAGGTGACTGGTATTTTATATCAACAAAAGGGAAATAGCAGCAGCACTGGATGAAACATGGATGACCAAATAATTTTACTTCATATCTGTAAGATATAAATAACATAATATACCATACAGAACATCATTTTTAAATAAAAGGGAAATCTATCATCAAGCAAAAGAAAATATCCCGGCCTCTACATCATTCAATGTATTTAGCCATCCATTATAACAAACTTCAACTATGTGTAGATTCCATCTATCACATAGGACAAATGACAATGCACCAAACAAAACAATGCAAGTATAACAAAGAATGCATCTACATTCTTTAATAAAAAAAAACAAAGAGTTCAGCTCAACACAACCTATTACTAAACTTTCGTGCACAATATTATTTATCGCATAGAAGCAAAAGCCTCTCTATAAACTATGTTTTTAGTCTTAGATCCAGAGCTGCCACCCTCATTCTGGATCAAAACAGTCAAGCCTCGACTAAATGTTAACCATAGAAAGTAGAAACTGCGACATAAAGCTGACCATGTGTGAATATAGGCTTTTTAAGGATAGACACCGACATTGTCAAGTGTTTGACCCTGGCTCTTATTATAGCATAGCAAACTTTAACAGGAAATTGGCGATGCTGCAGATTAAAAGGCATCTTGCCTTTTTGGGGACGACAAAACAATGTGAGGTAGTTTGATACAATTCAACAGAGTACAACACGCCATGCTAAGAGTGTCAGAAGATTTTGAAATGGACAGCTCAAATATCCTTTTCCATCACTGGGTACAAGAGATAGTATGACTATTAACCACATCTGCACCGTAGTTAGTGGGCCTCAAAATTGCTCGTCTGCATAAATTGAAGGATCAGAAAATTAAGTTTTGTGGGTAGACAAAGGACGCCAGATAAGGAATCATACCACCATCAGTGCGTGCTAGGAACTCCTCAGGTACTTCTATCCATGTTGGTTCAGACGCCTTGCCGTCATGTTTTTAAACTGGAAGGTTACCAGCACCAAGATCTAGAACCCAACTATTGAACTTAGCCATCTAAGCTTGAACCTCTTTATCCATATCAGGCAAAGCTAATCTCATGTTGATAGAAAGCGTCAAAAGAGTCATGCAGTGCCAGAGGTGGATTAGTAATAGATCCATTAATAATTTCAGATCGAGTGCCGCCTTCTATGACTGGCAGTATGTCTTAAATCACCCCCAAGCACAATAACTTCTCTTAATACATGCCCTTCTGTATCTGGATTCCCAACAGCTAAAATATCATGCAACGTTCTATCAAGCGTTTAAAAATATTTTCTGTGTGTCATCTGTGCCTCATCCTGATTACAACCGATGTTTTATTATTAGTTCGGCAAGCATGGTTCCTTTTTTCTATCATAAATAGTGCTATCATGGATGTTCAAAGGAATTTTAAATCGAGAATGGGCAGTCCTACCACCAGGCAGACAAAGCAACAGTAAGAACGATCATTCTAGACCTTAGGAAAGCCACAATAGCATTCCAAAGGAAAGTTTTCCCAGTTCCACCTTAAACAGAAACAAAATAGAAGCCAGGCTTTTCATTCAAAACAGATACAACACAATTTCGTGGAAGACTTGAAGCTGTTCAAAATTTAACCTAGAGCACAACGAAGTAGCTTTGAAGGAACTGGAACGCAAAACAACACAATACAAACAAAAAAAATACATGCAAATAAACATACGTGGTGGAGCAAAGTAAAACACATACAGAACAAAAACAGATAAGAACATGTAGTTTATAGAATTACATAAATACAAGCAAAGCTGGGTAGAATGGTACTGAATAGCACTAAAAACAACAACGTATGAGGAACAACTTCAGTAAGGAATGTGCAAAGATGATCATCTAAACTCTCTGAAAGCATAGCTACCATATGACCTGATGATAATAGATCCATAAAGACATTTTAAAGAGTTAATGACCTGAAATGCCGGCTGCGCATAAGCAGGCATGCACGTAACTCCTACACAGTTCCAGAAAAAAAAAATCACAAAGGATAATATAATCCAGTCAATCATCAACAGTAATTTGAAATCGACGCCACCTAGGATCGTCCCATCGTCAGCCACTTCAGAGCTGTAAAAAGGACACATGCCCACAGGCAGCCACACCTAACAAATTGTCGGGAAGAACTGTAGAAGGCAGATAAGGAGGTAAAACGTGGGGGGAAAAAGGAGGGAAAACCTTCAGTAAAATATGTATATCACACAGAGCAATCATAAAGGAGAAGGAAAGCACATTGAAATGGAATGGCTTAAATGTAAATAGAGATTAGAGAATGAGAAAAGTGGTACCGTGCGGACATGAGAAAACACGTTGAAATGGACCAATGAATCAAGGAACACAGCCAGATGGAAACCCACACACGGCTCACAGCAATGATCCAGAAACACAGGACTTGTGAAAAATAATGATCAACACCTAAGCACCAGAATAGGGCACGCGATAGGAAATTCATACGTGAAGAGCCACAACATATGAGGCATGTAAAAAAAAAGGAGCAGCAATAACAACGGAGATCAGAAGTAAAACAATCCTACATTTATGAAGCCAAAGAACAACATAGAATGGTAACACAAAAATGTACAGCACCAAGAATGACTACAAATCCAGAAGCAAACCAAGGCATGCATATGGAAGGACTACCTACCTAAGAATGCCTGAGCAACCAATGAAAGGATCAGCTGTAGGAACTCAAAACTTACACATATCCTGGTTTAACTTCTAGAGCTAAAATGATGTGGGTTTCCATGGAAGGGAAGGTGATAAGGAAGACGTCTTGGTAATAGTGTTTGCTCATGGTTGGCTGTAGCACATTGAACTGCTGACAAATTGCTTTCTGAACATCCCGTGTAAGTACTTTCTGATGTGGTTAAAATATCAGAGATGCCAGGTATATTTTTTTCATCTGTTCTTGTTTCAGCACCATCTCCCTATCTGATATTAACACCTGTGGTTCCATCATTTAACATTATAAGACTTTTACGGAACTGAAATCAACTTGATCAATCACAAATCAGCCTCGAACTAAAGGAAGCACTCGATCAGGTGCGGCTGCAGGAACATTGAACAGATTGCTGCCGCAATTGGTGGAGACAAGGCAGGGGGGAAGTAGAGCTTACGTTGCCGGAGGCAAGACGAGCTGATGGTAGTTGAGCGTGAAGGGCCGCGAGGTGACCTGCACGCCGAAAAAGCTCCCCATGTTCCAGCGTGGGCGTGCCATTGAGCGTGTACATCTCCTTCCACCAGCAACGCGTCCGTCCCTGGGAGCCTGCCTGCACCACGAACTTGTGGAACATGACGCTCTGCACAAACCACACCATCCATTGCTTCAAGATAGAATCGTGCAGGCGAGGCAAGACATCTCAATGTATTGAAGGCGCACGCACGTGCACAGTGACGACAGGCCTCTGGTCCAGGCTGGCGCCCCAGAGGATGAGGGTGAAGAAGAAGAAGAACAGGCGAAGTAGGAGCCGACGAATCCCAGAACCGATCGAGGAACCCGGAGCCGGAGCCGCAGCCGTACCCGTCGTCCTCCATGAGAAGGCACTTCTCCCCGATGACCCCCTCCTTCATCCACGGGCTGCCCCCGCGCCGTCCCCTCACGGCGGCGGGAGGAGGGGACCTTGGCTGGCGTAGAAGCAGGAGGAGGAGTTCTCGAGTCCCGCCCCAGCGACCGCGGCGGGGACGTGGCCGGCGAGGAGTGGAAGGACGAAGCCGCCGTCTTGTTCTCCCCGTCGTCTTGGCTCGGCGACCGCACCTAATAGGCCACCCGCGGCAGCGACGCCGCCCAAGAAAAGCCATGAACCCTAAATCGAGCACCGGCAACGAAGCTAAAGGAACAATGGAGGCAAAATTAGAAAGACGAAGCAGAGCCGAATCGCTGGGAGAGGAAGGGGGGAAAATGGAAGAAAGGGAGCCAGGAAGAAGAGGAGCCGGCCGAGGAACACCGGTTACCGGCCGAGCGACCATCTTGTGAAGAGTGACACATCGTCTTTAGAGATTTAAATTCAATAGATGAAATGACATTTCTCAATTCATAGTTTTATTTCATGGTTTTATAGACAAACTATAACATTAAATTATTATGTTAGGATTGGTCAATACATGTTGAGATGAAACTTTATGCTTTCAATGAGAGTTTCAATAGAGTTTCATTCCATGAAACTCATCTATGCTATTTCATCTTAATTGCTATGCTATGTCATCTTTTTTGCTGATATAAAACCTTAATTAATGCTTATAAAACTTCGAGACAGTTACTCCAACGGCCACTACCAGCAAACCATCGGAGACATGTGTGCTGACGGGCACACTCAACAAGTCTTTTTTTTTCTCAAGACAAATAGGATAAACTATCACACATATATCACTTTGATTTGAGTTTGAGATTCACCCTTAAAACCTTAATTATATATACCCAACCATCTACAACAAATTGCTAAAAAAATTCCCCACTATACACATGTGTTCAGTGATTCAATTTATTAATTACATAACACGTATTTTCAACACTCAAAATGTATTTTGTTCTTTAAAATTCGATTTTGTAAATTTTTTGTATTTTGGAATATGAAAATGTTTTTTTTATTTGAACGGTGATTTGAACCTAAATAAGACCTTTTAGCAAGTTTTGGGACCTAGATGAGAACTCAGATGAATGAGAACCCGGGACAAATTCGAGGACTCCTGATGCATTTTACTCTAAAAGTTATAAACTTTGAGAGCATTATATTCTCTTTTTTTTTGAAATTTTGTTAAAAGAATGGTTAGATAAGAACTTACATATATCGTTCGCTATTTGGCTTTTTTTTGGAAACATAATAATTTTGAAAAAAATATTTCTCTTTACGTAAAGAGAATTTCATTAATATCAAAACATATACCTCTTCTGAATACGAAATTATCCTACTCAACACCAACTCTATTGACGAGAGACAAAAAAAATCTTTAAAAAAGTCACAAATTTCACCATCTAGAAGGATCATCCCAGACGGATGTGCCACAGACGAAAACTCCGATATGAACGAACACGGTCATCGCCATCTACTAATGCCATCCTGATCTCTAACGGAAAACTGAAACTTAACATTTTCACAAAAGAAGGGTATACTAATATTTCGCATGCAAGTACCCTATCCGTCCCAAAATACTTGGCATTCTAGCCATGTCAAGTTTTCCCAAAATACTTGGCATTCTCACTTCTCGAAACACATTTCTCTCTTTCCAATACACCTCTATCTTTATCTCTCTCCTCCTCGTTTTCTTTGCACCGACCTTATTTCTTTTCCTCTTAATCTCCGTGCCCGGGGCTACAATGCCAACTATAGTGGGACGGAGGGAGCACAAAGAACTCACCATCGTCAAGCAAGTAGCTGAGCCTATCGTCAGCTCCTTCACCATATTCGCATCGACAAAAAATAAATCCGACTAACATCCAGATGAATGTCACCGAAAACCAAACTATCATTAGACCATAGCCATAGTCTGATGAACCACGACAAAACAAATAAGGAGACAGCGTACCTTATTCTCCATAGATAATATATGACGTTTTCTACTCGTCACCACCGCTAAGACATATCCTCCTCCAGTGCTCCATGCCAACGAACTTGATGATGCCGCACCGCAGCTGCCACACCTCATCGACCGAACCACTAGAGAAAGCCTTACCTAGCAATTGCCATCGTTGTCGTCAGGAGCAACCATCGCGAAAAGATCTAACTATCTAAATTAATGGGTGAGTAAAGAAGACATTCGGATGTTGGCCCTCCCTCCTCTGTCGACGGCGTGCCCGCCCGAAGCGAGGAGGCTGGCGAAACTGCCTCCTGAGTTGTCGTAAGTAGCATGCCCTTTTATGCATTTACATCAACAAAAATGGCAAAGTCAGTTAAGTTCGTACGCATGGGTGGTTTTGGAACAATATCTTGTATGTTAATGGGTCTCTACAGCAAAAGATATACATAAGGCGAAACTCAAACTCCAAGTGGTGCATAGAGTGGTTCATACAATTTTGCCTCTTTTTTATTTTTCCCCAAATTTCCTAAGGAGGAATTATATGAATGTTGTATCTAAGTAAATTCTCTTTACAAGCACTTTGGAATACAACGAGCAACATACAGATTCAAATCTCTATCCCAAACATGTATGAAGATTTACACAGAATGTCACAAAGGCATACACGCAGCAAATATGCAAAATACATGTGTCAAAACAACGGCGACCAATATCCCTGTAGGATGAATTGAATATGATCTTCTTCTTTACGGTATCTTCCTTACACCATCGAAGAAGAAAAAAACTAATCTTAATATTTCCAACTCAATACCAATTAGAATTGGCTTGAGGGGCTCTCACAAGCCCTTCAACATGGTAGTACATCATAAAGGGATCCAAGAACTTTATTTCATAGTACAACAATGTGTCATTCTCGTCTCACCGTCGTTGTTCGGAAACCTATGTCTCTATGTCCACATATTTGCAGAGCTGGATGAAATTTTATCGACATTTGCATAAGGCATAGTGACGTCCGGAAATGGAGGGGTGTATAATATTTTTCTTTTCCGCAAGCATTTACAGTGTTTCTGAAAATATCCAATTTACAGTCAAGTCCGAAATTTTCAGAGTGTTTCTGAAACTTCGACATTTCATCCCAAGACTTGCTATGTCATGTTCCAAGAGGTTACAGTACGTGGCATCACATGTTTTATTTGTTTCTTTTTCTATTTGTTTGAATGGACAATGCAGTTTACGGATTATAGTACCAGCAAGGAGGAGAAGGGACACCTCCTGTGATCTCGATCAAAAGATAGTTTGACCGGGGCGGCTTGTGCTACAGTTCACTGGCATTTTACGGCGACCTGCTGCTACAGTACTGTAGGGTTGACCCTTGTCTGCCAAAAGCCCAAAACAACGTGCGCCCATACTGCTGGTGCAAGTCCGATGTGACGTGAACTTCGTGTTGTCCTGTTGCTCCTTTCCGACCACGCTCCCTTCGTCCCGAGAGAGAGTGCAGCTCATTCCTCACTTTTTTTTTTAATCTTGTTTTTTGCCTTTTGAAATGGAGGAGATAGAATTCCAAGTTCCTATTCTGTGTTTTAACGGGCCATTTTGTAACAAAATAATGGCTTCCGTCAAAGAAAAAATAAAAGAAAAACCCAAAAAATTAGGATGCGTTTGGTTTCGACCCCGAACGTTCGGCGTCGCCGCAAAAAAATTGGCACTGCTTGAATCAGACTCCAACGTTGGCTCACCACACAAAGCGTAGTACTCCAGTTGATTTCCTTCGTTGTTGCTTCTGGCGGGTGTGGCGGCGTTCTCAGACGCCGCACTTTGTGGTTCCGCCACAGGGTGCACCGTGGTATATCCGCGGCCGGCAACCAAGAAGCAGCCTTTAGTCAGTGGCGACGCTTTGGTTTTGTCATGAACAGTGTTTTGAATTTTCACCCATTGCTCCTGGTGCAGTACTTATCCATCCCCTCCATCCAATTCTTTTGTCGTGATTATGGTTCGCGAAGAGGGGGAGGATCAAAAGGCACCGGAAGACGAAACGCCTTGATGATTGCTCGCTGGATTGCTTGTTCTGGCCATCCACCTCCTCCGGGGCTTTGGCTTGTGCCAACTGACATGAATGCAATTGCAATCTCCGGCCTATCGATGAAATTTGTGAGGGCTGATTTCCAAATTAAACATAGTACATGTCACGAACAAAAAAAAGGTCTCCCACAAAACGAGAAATATTCACGACTTCCTCTTCCGTATATTCTTCGGACAGCGAAGAGAGAGAGAGAGGTTGATTGATTGTGGAAGCGGTTCACGGGGATGAAAAGTTTTCCTCTTCATGTGGAAGATAGTAACGTCATTGTACAGTACAGGACGTGTGTAGTGTAACGGATAGTATAGGACATCTGTTTAAAAGCGAATTTCGAACTAAAGTTCCGACAGCCGCCCGCGGCGCCAGTGGCGCGAATTTTCCATTTTTCCCAAACCCTCTTCGCCGTCTCGTCTTCTCCAAGAAGCCTCGCGGCCGGTCGCATCGGCGCGACCGGCGACGCGATGGGTTCCGATCCCCGGCGCCTCCGCCAAGCCCCGCCGCAAGCGCCTTCCCCTACCCATCTACAGCCTACCCAAATCTGCGGCGCGCCTGACTGCGACCCCTCATCCGCCGTCGACGCGGCGGCGGTGCTCCTCGTCCCTCCCCGTCGCAAGCACCTCCCCATGCCGCGCTCCTTCGCGTGCTTGCTTGCCACGGGGCCCGAGCAGACGCCGCCCTCATCTCCCACCACCCGCGCGCCACACACACGGCCGCTCCGCCCCCTTCCCCTCGTCGACCAGCGGGCACGCGCTTCTCTATGTATCCGTGCGGCAGCCGGCTCTCGTCGGGCCTTTCCTCGAGAAGCTCAAGGCGCCTTTGACGGGCTGTCGCTGCAAGACGACGCGGGTAGGCTGGTGCTGTTCGTAGAGTGGAGGTGCTGTTCGGGGGCCGCCGCCCTGACTGAGCAAGGAGATCGTGGGGCCATCGCACCGGAGAAGCCGATAGAGAATTTTCTGCATTGTGTTTTCTCGGTGCTCGACGAATTGCTGGGCCTGAACCTTAATGAAATGCTGCAGGATCAGGCGATGGTGCCAATGATGATTCAACAATCTTCTTCAGGTGCCCTCTGTTTCCCCCTAAGTATCATGATATGGGTTGAATGAATGTTGTATTCTCCTGTGGAATAATTGGAGGAGGAGGGTGCGTCTGGACAATCGCTCCTCCGGGCCAGAAATGCTGCGTTTGCTCAGTTTTTTTTGTCCCCCGAAGATTCTATTGCACGTCCGTGAGCAGCGCAAATTTCTTGGTGTTGGGGATCCACGGGATTCTCAGTGGAAGAAGCTGAAAGGGATCGCATCGGCCAATAACACTGAATAAGCAATCTTTGATACAGCTAAGACCAGGTGTGTGGTTGTCCCATGGTTTAAGAACATAGGTTATCTTGGATGCATACGAGAGTGTTTGATCAGTGCGAATTGGTAAAGGTAAGTTTTTTTTGTTTTCTTGTAATGATGGTAGAATAGTATACAAGGAGTGGCCTCTAGTTCTATCAGGAATGATTTTGTCATTCTAGGCAACAGCTTCTCCATTGCTGACAACAGTTCTGTTTGGTCATGATCCACGGAGTAAAAATCCAGCATTATATACGCAGATTGAGCTGACATGCTCTATGGTTTCCAGAATGGCCACTTTTGTAGCTTCTTCCTGTTAATTCAGACTTGTTGTGGTCTAAATACAGTGGCACAATAATAGATTTTAGACTTATTTTGAATAGCACTTATTGCACTGGATGCCTATGTACAGGTCCAGCATATGAACATACATTAATCGTGGTATTTGGTCCTAGTATGTCTTCAAACTAGATGGAATGCAGTGCTGAATAACACTTTGGGTGGATGAGGGTTAGAGCCAAGAATAACACTAGGTAATGATTGAAGGCTTGGAGTCTCACTGAGACGAAAGGTCGGGATATTCTATTCCATTATCTAAAAATTGATGGACCTGATCTTGTTAGAAATTTGCAGCTACGAATTAGGTTGTTTTTCTGATTGCATGGAAGCAATAAAGTAAGTTATATGTTACATTTTATATCCGAAAGGCTTAAATCTCATTATCTCTTTATGGGGGCAGAGTACAGAGGAAGAAACACTCTCAGCAAAAACCATACATGACATACAATCTGTTATAGCTTTTGTGTCGTTCCAACCAATTGGCAATAACCATGTTAATTCCCCCTAAAAAAATAACCATGTTAATTCCCCTAAACAAGACCATGTTAATCAGTGGTGATTTGCTCAGACAGTGAAACTTCATCGCAAATAGATCATGCTCTTGTATATGTTTTATAACAAGTTATCTGTCCTACTTTTACATTTTATCTACTCTTTGTTTCCTATTATTATTGTCATCTTTTGCAGCTTGTGGGTTGAATGGTAACTTAGATTCTTTTCCTGGGACAGCTATGAAGTTTCGTCTGCTCCGTATATTATGATTTCTCTGGTACCCAACAATTCATAGGGAATCGGCTTTTATGTCTTCACGTATAACTGGTAGGTACTTTCGTATTTCTCATGTTTTTAGTGCTCATCATTTGCTGCACAGATCTGATTCATCAGTTCTTACAATTTAGGCAAAATAGATTACTTCGAGAGTTTTCATAAAGACAATATTGGAAGGATGGTGAGATATTTTGTTCATTTCTTCCCCTATTTTGTGTTGGAACCTCGCCGGAGAGACAACTCCCAGGTTGCCGGCGAGATCACGGCCAAGACACACACAACTCACGCGAACACACTGGAACACGATCTCGTTTGGTGCTGCAGAATTGGCAGCGTTTTCTGGAGCCTTTGCATTGCTTAAATAGAAGATTACAAGGAAACTAATTAAGGCCTACAATCAAGCGTCGAAATTGACAGCCACACAATCTGCTGTTGCTAATTCTAGCTAAACATCTAAGGAAAGCAAAGCTAAAATGGCGCACAAGGTTTATTCCTACAATCTCCTCCTAAGCCTTGTGCTCACCGTTGATATTGATGAGGCCGATCTTCTCGCGTAGCTCATGAAACTTGGTTCTTCCAAGCGCTTTCGTCAGAATGTCGCTCAGTTGATCTTCGCTTCTGATGAACTCCACATTGATCAGACCCTCCTCTGCAGTCTCCCGGACGAAGTGATATTTCACTCGAATGTGCTTGCTTTGTCCACGGAGAACTGGATTCTTGATCAAAGCTATGGCGGACTTGTTGTCCACCCTCAGCATTGGTGCTCTTGCTGCTGTTCCCTGCACCTCAGACAGCAC